>OMKN01014187.1:19667-30677 GCA_900302345.1 Melanonus zugmayeri | reverse complement strand
GAACCTTCCGGTTGTCAGACAACCCGCTCTACCCCCTGAGCCACTGTCGCCCCGTAGCGCGATCCAAGTATCGACTGGAAGCACACGGAGCACATCCCGCCCCGACCCGGCGAGGTGCGTGTAGAAGACACGTGGGCGACCCGAATACGCACCGGTGTTTGTACTCGCCGTTCCTCGGCAACACGGCTCTAAGTGACAGGTTCCTATGGAGTTAAAGGGACTCTATCCTGAGATCGGCGTCTCCATGGCTACAGTAGGCCACCGGATGGGGCTGTAGACGACCCTTCAACTCAGCTTCACTGAGCGGAGGACAGGTGTGTCGCGTCAACGCCTGATCAGCAGGCGCCCAAAAAAAGTGATTGCTGTCTGTCCGGATATGAGACATAGGCCTAACACATACACACACAACAGTATAGTAGGCCTATTGCCTATAATCGCGTAGGCTAAATGTCATGCCTGCTTACGCTATAAACCGCAAACACTTATTTGGCCACAATTGTGATATTGTGTAAGACACACCTTTGCCACGGACACAAAGTGACGTGTATTTGCACGTTATGACTGTTTGATCCAGATAAAATCATTTTTTGGCGGGACGATCACTTTTTTTGGCACGACACCTGTCAATCATATCAGTCAGTCAGAAGTAACGCGCTTGTGTGCTTAACACAGCGGGTACACGTGACCCGATCTACACGTGGTGCTGGGTTCGGTTTTAATGGACACAGCTTTTAATTGACACCTCGTATCTCACGTGTGTGTGTGTGTGTGTCACGGTATCAACATGCGAAAACAACGATGGGTCATGATATGGTATTCATTCGAGGGTGTTAGATTGACCCAGTACAAAAACATGACATTTACCGGTTACGAAATATGAAAGTTAAATGCGGGGAACGCTGGGCGTGAACGCAGCCGCCTCTCGACCGCGTCGTCTATTGTAAGATAGACACACAATATGACACCACGCCGCATTAAACAAACATTAATCACACACATACATCTAGTGTGTAATTTGAATAGACGGTTGTGCTGCTGATTCCGTCCCCACATAACACACATATTTCCACCCAGGGGGTGCGGCAGCCAGTGTGTTTCCACCAGCATGTCTCCCTTTTTGACGCATTGGGATGAGAGACGGGAATGATATAATGCGATAGAAAAGTTGACGTTGTCGTGTAAGGCTACGATTTATGTACTTCCTTTTGGGTGGACGTTTGATGTCATTTGGCGATAATCGGTGGTGTGTGCGTGTGCGTGTGTGTGTGTGTGTACGCGCGCACGCAGGTGAAGCTGCAGGCGACCATTGACAGCGTTGAGCTGCGGGAGGACGTGGAGATCTGGGATCAGACGCCGGGCGGTCAGTGACACGTCGGGGGGCTCACTGCGGAGAGGTCGGGAGGTACGATGCGGGAACTAACCAGTCCTCGGGACCGGAGTGCAGTTTGCGGAACCGCAGTCTTTTGTATTTCATTAGTCGCACGGCCAGACCTTCACCTTAAACAACTTTTGAGCAAGTAGCGTATTCTATACTGAACCGAGATGTTTTAATGAAACCACACGTGGGCTGATAGGCTTAGTGGATGCCCCGAGGGGACGACGGATGGATCACTAACTCGGTGTGATCCTGTGGGATGGGTAGGCTGCCTACTCCACAGCATGCTCTCAGCTGCCTGTCTTTATGTTTCCATCGTCCACCTCGGAATAGAGTGATCTTTGTGTAGAGAAATCGTATTGATTAACGTTTTTAAGACGGTGTGAAATTGATGGGTGGTCAATATTAAATACCCGATCCTTTAGGTGGGTATGAGGACAACATATTTCCGCAGTAGCCTATATTGCTGAAATACTCTACACATGGACCTTTTTTTCTCAATTTCCACAACCAGCCGAGCGGAAGAACGCGTGAATTAACTTCGACACCTGACGACCATGGGGAACCACGCTGGCAAGGACACTATTGGCCATACAGGTAGGCCTACGGCCTGCCCTACACACACACAGCTCAAGTCCACTGTTCCATGCCACACCATGCCACATCTTCCTTCTCTGCCTCTAAACCCACACACACATCTATGGCTAGCTTCTTGCATGAATGTTCGGATTGTCACCTTGCTTTCAGTCTATTAAATTGTTAAAATAGTTTTCTAACTATTCTCTTCCTGGTTCCCACACTCACAGATTGTGTTCCTTTTTATACAATGTCCCATTGTGCATTTGAATGTACTCAAGAGAAAAGCTTATGTCATGGAAATCATGCTCACAGCTTTGTATAATGAAATTGTATGAAAAACTGGAGGGAGAATGTAGGACTCTGTTAACCAAAACCATTTATTTTATTTAGCAAAAATATGATCTGATATTGTTAACTACCTCAAATTCTAACTGATGCCTCTTCCACTTGGCCATACCCCTTCATCTGCTCATACGTCAATGTGAAATAATGTGAAATAATGAATTCATATATATATATATATATATATATATGAATTCATTATTTCACATTTTGGATTCTAATAATAGATTTGCATTGCTCTGGTGCTCCCCAGTATGCAGGGATGAGATTAGCTTCCCTGAGCACACGGTCATATCCAGACAGAATGTTGAGTTAGCAGAAACACAGACCGGCCCGACGGCAGAGAAGAAAAAAAGCCCCAGAATCCCTGAGTTCTTCCAGGGTACACATTAACACCTGTGTATGTAGCTGCAACATTTCAATAATTAAGGCAAGCAAAAAAAATGCAGAATGTCTTGGCCCGGGCATTGCAGTGATGGCTATCCTTAATCTTTTTTTGTGTTTGGCAACCAAAGGGAATGGCAAGAGAAGCTCAACTAATCCACTGCATCAATCAATGGAGTACAACACGTGAGGGAAGTGGCCACTGTACTTTGTATAAAGGGTGAGAAACCCAGACTAGACAAAATCATTAAAAAATATATATTATTAGTGGTAGTCAAGTGCTACAGCATTCTGAATCCTGTGCAGAGGTTTAGCAGCACATGCTGGTAGCCCAGCCAGTAAAGCATTACAGTAGTCATGAGAGCCTGGACCAAGAGCTGGGCCAATTGTCCTGCCAGGAACTACCTGATCTTCCTGATGTGCAGTTTATTCAGCAAACTCAACAGTTATGCTGTGTGGGATGGATGGTCTTACCGAGATGAAGCTCTGTTTTGGGCAGAGCTTTGCCGAAATACGTGACAGTGGTAGGAGAAACCACGGCCTCAATGATAGATCCCAGGGATTTATGTGTATGACGAGAAAAGGAGAGGGCCAAGAACTGACCCTTGTGGCACACCGGTTTTCACCTGACTTGCACATTTCACCCTTCCATGACACCCTAAAGAATCTACTAGCGGGGTAGCATTCTAGCCATTCATGCACAGTCCCAGTGACGCCAAGATCAGAGAGCATTGACAGGAGTATCTGATGGTAAATGGACTGCATTTATATAGCACTTTCCAGACCTGTGGCCACTCAAAGCACTTTACAATTATTGCCTCACATTCACCCATTCATACATTCTTACACCGACAGCGGTGTCAACCATGCAAGGCAAGAGCCAGCTCGTCAGGGGCAGTTAGGGTTAGGTGTCTTGCTCAGGGACACCTCGACACTTAGCTAGGAGGACCCGGGGATCGAACCAGAAGCCAGACAACCCGCTCTACATCCTGAGCCACTGCCGCTGAAACAGAAGAAGCTCTATTTTTTCTATACAGACTTGTTTACTGTTATTATTGTTACTTAAATTACATATTCCCTTTTTTGTGCTCTTTTCCCCCTTATTGTTTTATTTGCTTTTCATACTAAATTCCAGGTTAATGTGTTTGCTTGCAGGTTCTCCTTTGGATTTCTTCCACACGCCTCCTAGCAGCCCCTTAGAAGACGCCCAGCTCGCTGCCTTGGCCTCGGCCTCCTCCTCAGTCTTCACCAACAAGACGCAGACCACCTGCAGTCCCTGCAGTCCCTGCCCCCCTGCCCCGACCCCCAGCAACTGCCCACCGCAGCGGCCCATTCACGGGGAGTGGGCATTGATCAGCATGGAGAGTCAGCGTCCTCTGGAGATGTCACCGAGTCACGAAAAAGAGGAAGAGGAAGAAGCGGGAGCCAAGCAATGTGGGACAGTGGGCACACTCAGCCCGGAGCCACCGGAGCACAGCTGGCCAGAGAGGGACAGCGGGCTGGAGTCCCAGCTGGGGGCAGAGCAGGTGGGCCAGGAGACGAGTCTGGTGATGCTGAGTCTGATGGAGTACTACAGGGCTTCACTGGGCCTCAGCCCCGGTCCGGACGATGCAGCGGGAGCAGTAGGTAGGACCCCAATATCTGCTTGTTGAACCAAACTGTGATTGGTTACCCAGTGGTTTAGCTTAGGGAAATTCACAAATGCAGGTAATGCTGTTTTTGTAATTCATTCTGGTTTTAATTTTAGAGTGAAGATGATTTAAAGGAATGCCGACATCACATCTGTTTCTGATTTAGTTTTACTGACGATACAGTTTCCCTTCGAGAATCTAACATCAAGGCCTAACCCTAACCCGTATTGCCGACGTATTACATTTGGGCCTTATACTTTGAGAGATTTTTCATTTCATTATTTTAATAAATATTAGATAATCGGTGAAAGAACAATAAAATAAATACGCTTTTTTATGTAGCTGTAAACTGCCCTCTAGTGGGCATGCTTAGTATTACTGCACTAACTTCCCGACAAGTGTCCTCTATTCACTAAAATGGCGTTATCCATCCAATCCATTATGCGATGACTGGTATTTGCGTTGTGTTGAGTTGTGTTTCTACCTTTTTTGTCAGAGCTGCTCAGGCGCTTGGTGTCAGAGAGGGGTGAGCTGGTCGAGGAGGTACTCGGCTTGAAGGAGACGCTAAGGGTAACTCAGAAAGAGATTCCATCACAAAAGTACTGGTAACTGCAAGAGGCAACTGTGTGCTGTTATCTAACCAAAGGTGGATTACGAAATTGGATTGGAAGTTTTCTCGCAAATGAACAGCAACCTACTGTCAAGTGAACATACCCATGGAGAAAAATTATCTCACTGGAATCTTAATGTAATGATTATTAACATGCAGAACTGTATAACATGAATTGTACATGGTTACTATTAGTTAGCAAGCAAGTCAGTCTGGTTAATTCTGCTTCCCCTCTGACCTCGGCAGACAGAGCGGGCCGAGTGGCAGCAGTTCCAGCGTGACCTGCAGGTGGCGGTGTCCGTGGCCGACAGGCTGCGAGCGGAAGCCGAGCAGGCGCTGGGCGCACTCCAGGAGCGCCACAACATCACGGAAGCCCGGCTGGCCCAGGCTCTGAGGAGACAGCGAGAGCAGGACGGGGAGCTGCAGGACCTGCATGCTCAGCACCGAGACACCTGTCATCAGCTGTCCACGCTGCTTGGGGAGAGACGGCGGTGGGAGCGTGCCGGGTCGGACGCTCCAACAAGTGCATGCGGTGTGGTGAGAGATGGAGCAGAGCCAGAGGATAATGTGGCGGGAAACCCCTTGGAGCAGGAGGAGGAGGAGAAGGGTCACAGTGGGAAAGAGGAGGGGAACAGGGAGAATTGCGGGCTGGTCATGGTGGGAAAAAAGGACTTGAAGGAGAAGGCGTTTGAAGGGGTGCACACAGATGTGGAAGCTCAGGACGTGGAAGGACATTGCAACGCACAACAAAATTGTGCCATTGATGGAGAGACGCATTGTAGCACTGGGAACCTTGGTGGTGAGGTTGACCCAGAGTCGGAGAAGACGCAGCTAACTGGAAAGGGTGTTGCTGATGCCTACATTCGCAGTTTGGCTGCCATTAAGAAGAAGGAGGCAGGCAACGGTACTCCAGACCAGAGGAGGATTGTGATGCTGTCGGAAAGATCCTGGTGGGTGGCCGTGCCTTTCCTCCACAGTCAACATTTTTTTATTACATGCACTCAAGGGATTTTCTTTTTGTATTTTCTCAGGAGCCTGTCTCGACTACCCCTCCATGACAACACGGATAAAAACAGGCCCTCCCCAAACAGCAGTGCAACGTTGCCGCTATGCAAGGTAGAGTGGAATTAAATCGCTAAATTAAAGATTTTTGATCAGTATGCTATACAACATTGCACACAAAGTTCCAAAGTACCATCTTATCTTATTATCAAATGGTTGGTTCATAACATTTTTTTTGTTGTTCAATGTCCGTGGTTAGCAGTTTGTTCTTAAACTCTTCTAGAAGGAAGAGCCTGCCAAAGGGAAAAGGACAACCAGGCTTCTACAACGGCAAGACAGTTGGTCCAGCTTTTCTACAAGTGAGTTCAAGTTTAATTAACAGCACCAATATTCCTTTGAATTACCCAATGCATTTGCTTTGGTTGTGATTATTTTAAATGTTTGTTTTGCTTGAAGAAAAGCAGGACGAGGACCAAAACTCTGATTCCATCAGGTAAATAAAGAAGTTATTTTGCCTGGCAAATGTGGCAGATTTGGTTAGCTTGATGATGGCAGACATGACAGATGGTGCTGCCTTTTGGGTTAGGACTTGACGTGACTAGCAATACAATCTATCTACTCTCAATTCTAAACAAAGATGAAAAATTAACTGGAGAATTGATATCGACTCTCTGATGGGAGTACTATATTGTGAATAGAGGGGGGAATGTAAATAGAGGAATTGATGACATAAACACGCATTTAGTACAGGACTTGATCCTACTTCATTAACATTCAAGTACATATTAATGGTGATTAATAATTCAAAAACATGTTACTATTGTGAGTTAAAGCACGTTTAGTGAGGTAGCCACTGACCAGCAGTGCTCAGTATGCAAAGGAAAGCATTACATGACACGTGGGAAGAGTTAAAAGCCCTTTCTCTCTAAACTCTCGTCGCCTCTGCTGCTTCAACAGACCTCAAGATGGCTTTAGCGTTCTGCTACGACGTCACGGTGGCTCCAGGAGAAACGCCTTGCTTCGCTGGTGCCAAACACGTACCCAGGGTTATAAGGTTGGAGATGAAAACGTTACTCATAACAAGACACAGAATGACCCTACATTTGACCTTTGACCAGGGATGGATCTCTGAACTGGGCATGTTGGGCCAGGCCCAACTTAACTAGTATATTTGTGCTACTAACTGTTTTAATTACCCTTTTAATTTAATAATTGTGTTCTGTGTAGTAAAGTCTCTACCAGTACTAGTTGCTTGAAACCAATTCACAAATGAAAATGTGTTTGTGGACAGAATATTGACATCACCAACTTCAGCAGCAGCTGGGAGGACGGCTTGGCCTTCTGCGCTGTGTACCACACCTACCTGCCATCACACATCCCATACAGCAGTCTCACACCTGAGGACAAGGTAAGAGAAAATACTTTAAAGAATTAAGCCTAGTTCCAGGCACAGAAGGGACTTCCATGTTTTCTTTTAGGTTGGATCTCATTCAAATGCAAATATTTCTATACAGTATTTCTGTACTTTTAAATGCCGATCCATATGTATTTTCTTATTTTTTACAGTATAGACTGATCTAAGTTACTAGACAATCAGTCCTATACTAGGACAATTCTTTTTAACTTGGTTCCATGTTATTTTAAGAACATAAAATAGACTCTCTCCAAATACTGATTCTGTTCCTTCTAATCTCACAGAAAGGAAACCTAGACATAGCTTTCCAAACTGGGAACAGGATTGGAATCACAGCCACACTGGTAAGATGTGAAGTAATTTAAAAAATACCTCGGAGTTGGTTAGCTCAAGACTTTTGATATAAATGTAATACATTTAAGTTAATTTGATTTCAATTATTTGTGTTAATTGTACATTGAAATCGACAGATTTGACTTGTTTTCCATTTTTTCAGAACAGGATGTATATTAATAATGGCACTTTATTTATAGGCCTTAACATTAGAACATTTGGGATTTATCTGTGACATGCTTTTAATGACCACAATATGGCAGACGGTGGAGGAGATGCTAAAAGAAGATGGACCCAACTGGCAGAGGGTACTGGGATATGTTGAAGGCATCTTTCGCCACTTTGAGATGTGAACGCTCTTCTGACCACCCAGCAGAAAGGACTGCAGATCACTCCACAAGGAGCAGCAGGAGAAACTAATCTCTTTAGAACATTGGCCTGGGCCACCCCATAGCAATACGATGCACCCCATGATATTTTGTGTGTAAATGTATCTATAAATCTTTTATTTATATGAACATGCCCAGCCATGCATGTCACATCTGTGCAAACTTGATGCACAACAGAGGGAGGGGCCAGGCGTGAACCAAAAGTTTATATGGTGGCATGGTAAAATAAATAAATTGTATTCCCTGTGTGAGAGGTAAGTGAAAGAGATTGCAGACAATTTTTTTAAAAACAATTTACAACCTGGAAATTGATAGTTGCCAAATGTCTTGTTGCAATAATAAAGTTGTATGTAGACGTCATTTTTTCTTCTAAGTGCTGGTCTGGACAGAAACGGATATACAAGTTATTTTATACAATTTTAATACATTAGACATTTGTCAATATCTGACACATTATAAAATGACGGCATTTAAATGTGTTTAATGAATGACATCACAATTTATCCTGATCAATAAATACTGACACCATTTCAGTAACCTCACTACTGCAAGTATGCATTCAATGAAAAAAAAGAGGTCAAACACTACTACACACTACTTACAACATGGATTTAAACAATGAAAATGGGATGCAGTGCAGGCAGGCTTTTGTGACTATTAAAAAGATGTATTAAGGGCAACAAAATTTGCAGTTGGCACAGTTTATGAATGTTACAAGCTTCCATTTTGTGATTACATTCCTTATGAGGCTGGTATGGCTCCTCCAATAGGTGGTGTTGACAAGGGCGGCAACAGGAGAGACTTCAGTTTTGCCGACATGGTCGCAATCTCTGGGTCTTGAGTTTCGTACATCTTCACTAATCTGGCAAATTTTAGGACACCTGAAAAGAATGTCAGGACCAGCTCAGCACCAACATTCAGGCTTTGTTTCTAGTGGCAAGAATATGATTCTGAATAGTCAATAGTAAATGTGCAATATAATATGAAACGTCAGCGGTAGTTAAAAAACAAAATACCCTCTCCCTCATTGTTGAAGCCATAGGCTTTGATAACCTCTTGTTGAATTTGTGTGGCTACTGGAAGCACAAGCTGCAGCATCTTCCCCATGTCATTGCAGGCACTTTCCCTGGCCTCCTCCATCCGTGCAACATTTTCTGGTACAGAGAAGGCCTGGATGACCTCACTTAGCACCACTGCATAAACACACACACACAGGAATAAAGGTTGTCTCACAATAGTAACAAAGAATGCAGATATTACTTAAAATCTGAAAACTGATTAAGGAAGCAGTTAATGTCAAGAATTAGGAAAGCTACATAACATATATTTTATGAAGTAAATACGTGTAGGCAATGAAGGTACTATGTATATTTTTGATAAAAATAATTTGCTCTTACCTCTGGCCTGCTCAACAGTAAGGGTCGGTTGTGGTGTTGGAGCTGAGGCCATTTCTGAGGGGGGGATATCCAATTAATTTGCTCATTAGCTCATAATTAGCAATTCATTTATTGTAAGACTTCCTTCAGAAATCCAACTTTCGCGAAGTGTTTCTAGTCCTAAAGGCAGTGAATGCCCCCCATCTTTCATAGACACCCACTGAAAACATCCCTACAATCACCTCCACAGTTAAAGATTGCATTTGTTTGGGGGAAAGACTATTGGAAAAACGAGCACATATTTGTACGGGCAAATAAATAGCGCATGTATCATTATACATTGTTGACGAGGAGGATAAAACTAGAGTACGTTGTTACAATTGACTTACCGGAGGATCACAACAAACCGAGCGGTTCAGTTCCTGTTAGTGTGACGTCAGGACCTTTACGACATTATTTACGACACCTGGTTCTGGTTTCAGATAGATACACGTTGACGAGTGAGAGGTAAACAAACCTGAAATAACCCCTTATAATTATTCACTGCGATGTGTTGGAATCCTCGATCTAATTCGACTATATTTGTTTATGCTATTACGTTATATCTTTAAATGTAGCGATTCATATCAACTTAAAGCAACTCGCTACGCGCACGTGTTGTAGGTGACAGTCGGGGTGGGGGGGGTGTTGTTGTTATGGAACAAAAACTTGCAGAATTCAGGGCTCGGAGAAAGGCCGAAAACGCCACCAAAAGAGTGGAGAGCACAGCACAAGATCAGATGCCCCAAACACCCACAGACCCCGGTGAACCACGGACACACCGAGCGGCACCAGAGGCCCCCGCGCAGGTGAACACCACGAGCCCTCAGACAGAGAGACACGCCACACAGGTGAGGGACCTTTCATCCACCCTTCAACATCAAGTTCGGTAAAGTTGGCAAGATATTGACAGATTCGAACTTCCTGGATCAATAACTCATTAGCGAAACATTGTTAAAACACAAATGACGCCTCTTAAATATTGGGGTACGGTAGACAACAAGCTACAACCTTATTTTCACCAAAACGAGCCGTCCTCAGAGACGGAGAAATAACATTGGTGTCTATCTACAACCGGCTGTGAGACGAGTGGGCAGGGACCGTCTAAAAAGTGCAACACCGAAACGAAAAATATTCAGTAACTTCACTGTTATACAGTGTAGCTTCACCAAAATCACTTCACATATCAATAGCCTCCTGTTGGTTGTACTACAATACTTAGTTTGGAAAAATGTGATTTTGAATAATTTTGGGGAATTTTTATTGGGAAGAATATTCAATAACTTCACTGTTATACACTGTAGCTTCACCAAATTCACTTCATACATCAATGTTCTCCTGTTGGTTATACTACACCACTTCCTAAGGAGGCTGGACAAGCTGGTGAAAAAGGCAGGCTCAGTTCACAAGCAGTAAGGTGCAGGCCATCCTGGACAATGTCAGCCATCCACTCCAGTGTGCTGTTCAGTGTCTTAGTGCGTTTGTTTTAGTGCATTGCTGTGACCATGACTGCATGCCCGGCCCCACCACCTGACG
>OMKN01014176.1:0-11697 GCA_900302345.1 Melanonus zugmayeri | reverse complement strand
CGCTGACCTTCCGGATGCCTGGGCCAATATATTTAGAATATAAAAAATGAATATGAGGTTGCAAATCATCGGCAATGATGCGTCCCCGCTGCTTTGTGTCCCTGCTGCTTTGTGTCCCTGCTGCTTCGTGTCCCTGCTAGGGTGGAGGAGAGGAGAGAGAATCATAGGAGGGGTGGGAAAGAGAAGGACCCCCCCTTCTTAGATGTCTGACTTGCTTTCATTATTCAAAGTGACTTAGGATTCTGCTTAGGTTGTGGACACAGGTTATGTGCATTATCTACAAATCACACTCATTAATGTACACTAATGTACACTAAATACATGTCTTTGTCCACTGCAGATTAGCATCCAGTTGAGTTGATGGTTTTTCAAACAAGATAAGATAGAATTTCCCTTCTGATTGGGATTAGTTGATTAAATATTTTTGACATTTTAGATATTGGGGTTCAGAAATGCAGAAAGATATATCATATGAATTGTTCTATTATTGAACATAAGGCATGTGAAAATATGCTTCTAGTAAAGGAGTAAAGGATGGAGTTGGAGAGAGGGAGAAAGTGAGAAGAGATAAGATATGGAACAATATCCCAATAGAAAAGTCCAGTCCAGAGCTGAGAGGCTCTGTTCACTTGATAGAGGCATTTAAGGAGAATAATAATGAGGGAGCTCTTGAGCATACACACAAATGTGTACACAAACAAAAACCCATGTATAACCCTTCTCCCATGAAAATGAATAATTTATTGAAATTTGAAGTTTAAACAGTTGTCAGGGTATGTCCTTATTAAAGGCCCTGGACACGTGGCTTGAAATAATAAAAATGCATATATGATATAGTTGGGTGTCTCATTAAGCATCCACAAAAATCAGAGTGAAAAAAAAACTTTCATAACTATTAGACAACCTAGATCCAAAAAGTTGCTAATTTTGCTGTTGAGACTTTGCCAAGAACATGTGGGCGTGTCAGATCCCGCTTTGATTGACTTCTCCCTGGCTCCGCCTATGTCAAGCGATCTCTCATTTCCATGACATGGCGCACGCTACAGTCGGTCCCCCCGGGAGCCTTGCTAGGCACTGTCGGTGCGGTCTCTCTGCCGGTGGCAGGAGCGAGCGAGCGAGTGACAGCGGGCGTGTCCCGGTGGGACGCTTCTTCTCAAACCCCTGAGCTTTTCCCCGAGGCAAACACCGTGAGCCTGGGGGAGCCACGCAACAATCAACTCTCGAATACGACCTCAGATCAGAAGAGACGACCCGCTGAACTTAAGCATGTCAGTAAGCGGAGGAAAAGAAACTAACCAGGATTCCCCTAGTAGTGGTGAAGAAGGAAACACCCAGCAGCTCTGATTGGTTCACAGAATTTATTGCATCATAAATCTCAAATATAATCCCGCCCAATTCAAACCCAAAATCAGGAAAGAGTAAAAAACGTCAATGACAATTTCAGACCTGGATTGAAACTAATGTCTAATACTATTTAGATGCTTACTAGTATATACATAAGACCCTACATTACATAGTTAGAAGGTTATTGTGGATTTGGGTGTCCAGGGCCTTTAAGGCCAGTTAGAAAATGATGGTGGAGAATGTTACATGAGACATTAGATCGGTCTTAATAAAAGAGAACAGCAGAACTGCCATGGCTCTATAAACTATACTTTATGATTTTATCTTTCTTAAGGGCAAGGCTTGATGGAGATGTACTACACTAAATTTGTATCAATGTGTACAGATTGCAATATATTGCAGTATTATTCAGCCCTGTATTATGCTACACACCATATGCCCACATTGGGGTCAATACGTTCTGGTAATGTTCCTATTACACCCAACTGAGCACCACCACAAGCCAAGAAATCCGAGAGCTACATTTAAACAAGTCAGAAAAGGGGTTTGCTAGGACAGGGTCTTTACGCACCACTTTAAAGGCAAATGGATAGCACAGGAGGAGTGGGGGGTATTGACTCATCAATCGTTATTCTCAATTGCTGTGCTGAGCTAGACTCCACCTTAGTTCAATAAAGCAGCAGTTCTATCTTTGGTCTGGGGCTGCTGTAGCGATGGCAGAGATTGATTGCTAAGCGTTTGTCACTGCTATGACACCCAGGCCTAGGTTGCCCTCATTTCCTGTCGGAGTGACTGCAATTTATTTGCAGATTTTTGCAAAGAAAATGTGTTTATAAAATGTCAAATGAACAATACATACTGTATACAGTTGCTGCTTGTGTAAGGCACTAAAACTTAATTGGGTGTGCTGCTGCATGGGTATAAAGTTGATATGCTCTCAATTGTTGGATAATCCAATAAATGCTGTGTTGAAATGCAGTACTGAATCAAGGGGGCAAAATAGTTAAGACTGAGTGAGAAGTGACATCATGCATGTTTTCATCTCTATTAATTCATGTGGTTATCTTTACCTTTTGGCTCATGCATTACTTTTGGCTATTGCTATTACTAAAGGCAGTGTAGGAAATAAGGAGAGAGAGAGAGAGAGAGAGGGGGCGGGGAGGACAAGAAGTCTCTCTTTCAAACTGTGCAGTGGCACTTCATGTCCACATTATGATCAATTAAAGAATCAGTTTCTGGTCTGGTCTGAGACTACCATGCGCCTTCAGAGCTGAGCTGTCACTTTATTTTTACCTTGTTGCCAACACATCAGTCAAAATTGACCAACCCTTAACCAAATAGCATTTTGCACAGCTCTAAATAAGCCCTGTGTGAAAACAGAATAGAAAACACATGTATACCTGTACAAATATGTACACCTCTTCCTATACATACTGTATATGTCCTGTCAGATTGATGCATTACCACATGTCCCTCCCCCACCGTCTCCCACCCCCAACTTGCACCCACAATGTCCTTGTCATGCTTTACATCAGTCAAAGTCAGCGGCCCTAATGAAAAGATCCCCGTAATGAGCCGTCTTGCCTTCTAGGCCTTCCTCTCAAATAGCCATTAAAATACCCCTGCACTCTGATATTGCCTCTCAGAGAGGAGGAAATTGGAAGAGGCAATGGATTGGGCAGCAGGCAGATTAAAATGCTGGGTGAGTTGATGAGATCGCCTGTCGAGGTGTCATTAGTCTCGCTGGGCCAAGATGTGACGCTGCCGCCCCATGAGAGCAGGCGGTGTCGCTGACCACAGGAAAGAATACGTCCAAACAAAGACGCGTCATTTAAGGGCGCCCATCTACCTCACGCGCAACTCAACGGTCTGTGCATTCCTCTCTTTGAGTAGGAGCAACGTTCACAAACCTAACACGGTGCTTTGTTTTAGAAACCGCTAGTTTGAGTTTGGTTATGTTTTTTTTTAGCCCTATTGGGTTCATCTTCTGAGAGTTTGTGAGATTAAAACAACATTTAAGAATACGTATTGAAAACGAAATGTTCAGCACGCAATAAATAGAACCAACAAAAAGTGTCAAATGCAAGAATGACCCTTGAAGAGACAAAGCGAAGTGAAGAAAGCAATGGTTGCCTTCTCCTTCTCCTTCAAAGTGTAGTTACAAAACCCAGATGACCTGAGATGGCTTCAATTATAAAGCATTCCTCACAGAAGCTCTTTCTTGCGTTAGCATAGCGCCAGGGAGCCAACACGACACGGAGAGGCACTTCATTTGGCAGTCGAGGGAGACGGCGCACTCCGCGGCTATCTCTCTGTAATTGTTTCAGCCACCCTGCTCCCGAAGCAACCATAGGCGTGGAAGAACACAGCGAGAGACACTGATTGGTGTGGTCGTTTGCATCGCCTCCCTCACTCACTGTGTTTTTAGCGTGTCCCAGTTGCCCTGGAACCGTCTCTTATGTTCCTCACCGAAACTCCCTTTGCAGAACACAACAGACGCTTGAGTTTGAGTTGGAAAACGGGGACAAAAATGGAGCGTAGATCCCAAAATCTGCTCGTCTGCTTTTTTAATCCATCCAGGTAAACCCAGGTACTTCACTTCTTCCTGTGAGTGACGTCAATATTATCGTTGTTATAGCAGACACACCATGCAAGGACACAAGTATATAAAGCAAAAGGACTCACAAAAGATTCCATCACATCACACACTCCTCTCTCTCCCTAACTCTCTCTCTCTCTTTCTCTCTCTCTGTCTCTCTTTCTCTCTCTCTGTCTCTCCCTTTCTCTCCCTGTGCAGCCTCTATGCCCTCAGCTATTGTACCTGCCTATTGTTGCCCCATGGTTTGAGGTCTGTTGCCCCATGGTTTGAGGTATATGGGTTTGTGGCTGAGGAAGGCTCTTTCTACAGCGTGTGGTTTGCAGCACTTTTGAAATCCTCTCCAGTGTTTAAGTATAAGCCACACTTGATGGGTGGGGTTATCAGCTTTCTGCAGCCCTGGATAACACACACACACACACACACACACACACACACGTGTGTGTGCATATGTGATGAACACACACACACACGTGTGTGTGTTCTTATAGTGAGGGGCACAGCATTCCCCTTGCCCTTGGGTTCCTCTCTTGGTGTTGGAACGTTCTGGGCTGCCTATCTCTTCCAGCCTCGTTACTGGGTTGTATTAGCAGAGTGAAGAAAGACAGCATTGAGGAGAAGAATGCATTTAAAATAGAGACTAGATAATAGGAAATGACTAAATCTCACTTCATAGAATTTTGAGCAGCAGGGTAAGCAACGGGGCTGCGATAAGGCAGGAGGAATAAATGGAATGCTAAATAGAGAGAGAGAGAGAGAGAGAGAGAGAGAGAAAGAGAGCAATTGGAGCCCAGTGTTTTGGTGTCAGAAATTCCAGTTGAATCGATTGTGTGATGTTAATAAAGCTGCCCTTGGGTTTCATTTTAGTAGGAGTTGTTCAATTCATTAAGCCCATCCGGTGTTAATACTCCATTGATGTGGAGAGAGGTAGATGGCAACACTTCTGACCAATATATAGCATACATGTATATCATAGAAAATAGAAAACGACTAAAAAATCCTCCTTTGTCCCTGTGCTTCACCGCTGTTAATTGAAGCTACACTGCTTTTGCTACTGGTATTGAGTCAATGAAGACATGGCTAACAAAACTAAGGCTAAGCTGCCATATATAGGTATTGGAAAATATATCATTATAATACAATGATGATTCTTTGGATAGCACTTGGAATAGCATGTTTAATGTCTCTTAGACATAGAGTAAATACTGTTACTTCTATTGTATTAATACTACATAAAACATTTAAAGAAACATCTAATTGTTTTTTTCTGATCCATTCTTTTTTGCAGCAGCAATTGTCTAGTGTTTAAGGGGAGACAAAATAAAAATCTAATGGATTTGTTTTATTATTTTATTGTCTCAAATAAGACCTGATCTTTATTAGTTATACGGTTTGTAAAATCCCAAGACATATTTTTGATCACACAATCAAAGTGTCTGTCCCTGAAATGTACATCCCAGTACCAAATTGTATACACAGTGTTCTTGGGAAATAAAATTACCATCTTGCTATTTCCTCGGGCACAAGTCATTCTTTTCATCCTCCCAAACCCCCCTGATGCCTGATGTTATTTACATCCAGATTTGAACGGCAAGGCCTTTTGACTTGGAACCTGTGTCTTACTCGTTCTTGAGTTAAACACACCTTACACAGCATAACACATGTTGTATTTATTTACCCCTTATAATCACTAAGTGCTTGGCCGTGGCACTGCTTTTCTTTTCCTGCTGCAAGTTACAATGTGTTCTTTTTTCAAAGACAAACCCTTCAGTTCGTGACCTCAGCGCGGCACCGCAGAGACAGCCCTTTGCCCATCTGCATTCACACCTCCCTGAAACAATAATTACCAAGGTGCCTGATGGGGAAAAAAAGAATGAAAAGGGACTCTCAGTGTGACAGTGTTCATGTTCATCTCAAACAGCCACACCATCAGTGCAATCCCTTTTTTCACCATGTTAGTTTGTGTTATATGAGTGTCTTTGTGTGAGAGGGTAGAGGGTATTTTCAAGGACATGGATGGATACAGGATATTGTCCACATCTTTTCTCCTATAAACTGGAGGAGTACATTTTCCCCCGGCTGCCTTTTGTTCTTTCATATCAATTCCATTGCTTGGCACCACAATGGCACAATCTCACATTGGATTTTTTTCCTCCTTGAACCCAACTGCTCCTCAGAAAATGGGTTGTTTCAATGTATAAAAATGTACAATGAATGGATGAAAGCATGAAATTTTACCGTGGATATTATAACCGTTTCCAAATCATAGCCATCTCTAGTGTGTAGGTGAAGGCGACTGAATAATTTCAGTTCCCAGGTGTCATATACGTACTTTAGTAAGGCATTGTTTTAGAAAGGAGTGGTTCATTAAAGTTAGTTTTTTGGGGGCACATCCACCTCATGCCCCCTCTTTGTTTGACTGTTTCTCTACTGCATGCCATTCTACTGTGGGGAATAACACCCAAGATTCTGTCATGTAGGCTATTCACAGAGTTTGCATCTGTTAATTAACAGACTCAGACAAACCCATGCACTCTGAGATATCCCACACACAGATACACAGATACACAGATACACAGACACACAGACGGGGCGAAAACATAACCTCCTTGGCGGAGGTAATAAATATAGGATATGCAAGCAAATAGAGGTCACTAGATTTGCTTTACTTTATTTCCATGTTCAGAAGAAAGAGAAAAGAAACCTACACATAATTCAACATGAATACACCAGAATCCCTGCCCAAAGATTCACTCCTCTTCATGCTGTCTGTTTTTTAAAATTATTTTACAATTGTATTACCACACACACACACACACACACACACACACACACACGCATGGTTGGCACATCTATGTGTAGACGAAGAAGACTTTGATCCCACAGTCAACACAATGTCTTGGGGTTCTGGCTTTGGGCTCCTCCTGCACCAAAAGTCCAAAAGTGTGTGTGTGTGTGTGGGGGGGGGGGTCTTCTTTATTGAGCAAATGTATACATTGAATTATTCAACCATCATTTGTTTGCTTTTATAAAGCCAATGGATGTTGTAGAAGCCTTTTCTTCTTGCTCCCCATTCTCTGCTCTGTGACTGGATGTACAGCATGCGCACAGATATTGTTCTCCAGTGTAGCAGCAGCATTTGGTTTCACAATAGAACAGAAGAGAAACACAAGAGAATAGAATAGAATAGAATAGTATAGAATTGAATTGATTTGAACACATTCACATTTTCACATTTTCATTTATTAGAAATGAGTTACAATCAAACCATACAGCAGGATGTGTTTTCCTGAAACAACCCACATATCAGTTAGGATAACAGGATAGCTGTTGGAATCGTGTGATCTTTGCTGCTAGATAAAATAATGTATTAGCTAAATAAATGAGCTTTGTTTATTTCATAGGTACAAGTTCTGTCATCCCCTACATGTGTTGCTAACTTCAATACTAATATTCATATTGTTATTTATTTTAATAAATTGTCTATATTATTAACATGATATGTGGGCTGTTTGTGTTTTACTTGATCTACTGTGATGTGTTTTAACCAACCTGTGAAGCCAAAGACAAATTTCCACATTTGTGGACAATAAAGAATATGATGATGATGATGATGATGATGGTGATTATTATTATTATTATTATTATTGTTATATTCCTTTAAATACATTGCACAAGGTTGCAACAATAAATAAATGAAAATAATACTAACATAGTAAATATTAATTATTATGTTGTGGTATATTTGTTGGTTTGTTCTATTCTTGTCAACATTGAGTAGATGTGGTTTATCATCAAGTTAATTGTTTTTTGTTATTATATTGGTGACATTTATGTGATTTTCATATTAATGGACTTCAAATATCATTTATTACCTCCCACGCATATGACTTGAGTACAGCTATAGAGGGCCTGGAACCGTTCCAGAGCAAATTGGATTATGTCTCCTGTGGTTATTATGTTGAGTGTTTTATTATTCCCTTACGTGAGGCATAATGTGATTATCTAGTGATGACCCTTTTTTTTGTTCATGTAATGTTCTCCCAGTGTTGTGTCCATGAGTTCATTAACAGTACGTTAGGACTTGTTATGCACAACGACAACACTGCCACTTAGTGTAGCACCGTGCTGGGCCTGCTGCTTGTCACTCACATTTAGTCTGCTTACAAACTCATAAGATATGAGGCATCTTTGTATTAATATGTAAGAATAGAACAGAATAGAATAGAATAGAGAAATTAAGACTTATTGAGAAGTAATTTCCTTTCATTTCACTATTCACTATTAAATGTATATTTACCCTTTTTTACTAACCATTAAGCAATAAGCATACATCTCACAGTAAGATACTTTAAAGACATAGTTAAGCCCTATGATGGTAACAGGTGGGTTATGGTAAAGGAACGTTTGCCAGCAGGTGTAATATCAAACTCTGTGTGTCATCTAATATATAGTAATATATAATACATTGTTATCATAATTTAGTCCTACATTTTCTTGATGTTGTTATCCATGGCTCTTTTAGTAAATGGCTTTTGCATTTTATTTGTATATTTGTCTTAAATACCTACTTAACCTTTTGATGTACCTGCATATCCCTTCAAAATAATAATAACCAAAAAAAGTTGGTCATAAATCAAATAGACTAGAGTGACCCAACACAAACATGCAAGCTAAACACTTCTCAAACTGACTTCATTCCCCCTGCACCTTTTCTCCTAATGGAATCACTTGTGATAAAATAATGATGATGTAACACCGCTGATGTCATCCGACGGGAGGGTCACAGGAAAGACGAGCTGTATCCTTTCATCCTCATCTCATTAAAAATAGGACATAGGGAAATAGGGTACAGGATGGAGCGCCCACACGGCATCTCTGGCCGCTTTTAGACATGTTGTCGCTAGAGAATCATCGGCCCGTTTATAGTGCAATGGCCGAGGACTACACTGAGAACGACCTTTTGACTTCTGCATATTTATTTTGAGCTGTGCCAAAAACACATTGAAGACATTTTCAAAAACATTCTTCCATACACATTGAAAAATACTCCACACTCTACACTACATGCCTACAGACACACAGTGTATGGATACAGTGTATGGAATCTTTTTCAAAGTGTAATTGAAATATATAATATATAATATGATAAATTGTGTTTTTAGAGCAATCAAAGCAACCTCCTGCTGTATTAATATATATATTTTCTTTGTTTTTCTTCATTTGATATTTTCCTCATGCCAGGTGATGCACGTCAACCTGTCGGAGAGCGACCGTGTGACATTTGAGGACGCGGGCGCCGGTGTTGATGTCATACTGGCCAACAGGTCCATCCTAATGAAAGGACTGGTGGTACGAAGTCGAAGCAACCAATTCACCATCCAGCTCAGAAGCCAGAGGCCTTGGGCTGGGTCACTGCGGCTGCACTACCAAGGTAGGATGCTAACCATAAGGCTGCACGCTGCATGCGTCCACAGCACCGCTGTGAAACTGAGTGAATGCAATACATGATAAATGTCTGCTTGGGATATTTTATCATGATGTATCATGCTAACTGTGTAAACTAAAACTGGTTGTCAGACTATTTTATTCAAAAAGAGTGCAATGCATAATACAACCTACTGCAATGCTTCTGCCAACAACATATTGATGTGCATATTGCTGAGCAATTATAGTACAGGGCATAGAAAGAGATCACAATATAAGTACAAAAAAATTATAAAATGTTCTAGGATATTAAATCATTTATTTAAGTACAACTAACAGCAACTGCAATAATGACTTAAACAAAGATAAATGATGATCCACATTTTTAGCTCCATAAGAATTTAGAAATTTAGAAAAACATACGGCACGTTTAACAAAAACATTGTCCATATGAATTTTGATTGCAAATCATGTGCTATGGCTTCCATAGTTGTACTAGTACTACATATTACTAGTACTAGTACAACATATTATCCTATGTTATGAAGACTCATGGCACAGGAATATATGTGTATATTTATTAATGTGCATATACTGTATATTGGTTCTACTACTACTCATTCATCACCACAATTCACAATTCATCATCAAATAGGTTTGGTCAGTTGTGCTTGTGTTGGAACTCAATCAGTAAAAGCGAGGGATGAATGAATGGGCAAATAAGGAAAGTCTTTGAGCATGCTCAATTGTGTATTCTTGTGTTAAACAAAGCTTTATACAAGTATGTAGTCCAACACAAGCACTGCCTAAATCCTATGAATGCAGTGAGAGACAGTTTGGACAGTTTTCTCCCTGTATCCATCATGACAAAATAATGTCAATAAACGTCTTTAACATACTATCTGCCACTACTTAGTTAATCTAAACATCACTGAGACATTGCTAAAGCTCACTTAAATCAAATAGACTGGCAGTTTCTCTCTCCCTGTGTGGGCTATAACACATATGTTGACTCTGAGACTATTTGCTAGTATAATGCAGAATCCAGGGCAGCAGAAAGCACTAAGCAGTCATTATCCACTCTGACTGTAAGACTGCACTATGGTATGCCATGCAGATTCCTTTCCCAGGCCCAGGAACAACAAACAACCATCACCAACTCAATGGGGATGAATTGTACCTTGGCCCAGCACACATGTGCTCCGTTCAGTCGTCCCTAGCAATCCAACCGTGATTCATTCACTGATGAACTGCTAGAAATATGCAGAAACCCCGATGGCATTCATTCTTACCGGGTTGTATCTTTGCCAAACAGCAGCAAGAGTGCAAATTGTATATGAACACTACACCTGCTGTCCACTACATCACCCTGGCGCTTCGGCTTCCTTTGTTATATTCAGCCTATGCACACATTTCATGTATCTATGCAACTAGGATGACTAATTCATTTGTACTTTATCTGGATACATTAGATACGTACATTTTACATTACACTGAGTTGCACTGGGATCCTGAGCTTATTGTTGGCTAATGGGACCACTTGGCAAATTAGTACCTAATTAAATGGTGATTATGAAGACACGATTGCCTTGTCTATTTTTGTCAATTAAATTAGTGCTACATGAGAAGTTTCAACAACAGCATGCTGACACACCTCAGGTATCCAAAAGAATCCCCCCAGCATGGAGATAATGTGGGTATTATAGCTCTCTGCACTGCCAGCCCCACAGGAACCAGCACAGTGGAGCACACCACTATACTGTCCTGTACACCACTGGGACCATGTTCACAAATGCTTCTCTACACTATCCTTTCAATTGTTTCATTTGCATAAAACCCAGAAGTATTAGAATTAAGAGCAGAACAGAACATACAATTAAAATGTAATAATGTAAAGATGTGAAGTATTTCAAATGGTAAAGATTTTCTTTTGAAATAGAACCGGGGCTGTTTTTCATTTAATGACTGAAAACGGATAAATATGCCAACGGTGGACAATCACTGATGAGGCGGTGTTATTTATGGACTCTTTTGACACCTAAATCAAGTGTGTGTGATTTCCATGGAAACTACCAAGCACTTGTATTAAAGGCCATGTTGTTGCTTACCAATTCTCCACTGTGATAGTCATCGATGTTCATGCAGAAAAATGCATTGCTTCACTTTTACTCAGACGCACACAAGAATATGATGACTTCAGGAGGACATGCAGGAACACACGGAGGGACATTTCCCATTTGTTTTGGTTGAATGCAAAATGCTTCTGCAATCTTTGCCACCGTGAGTCCCAGGCTCATCGCCCAGTCAAATGTAGTATTGTAGGTCTGACT
>OMKN01014174.1:4854-16811 GCA_900302345.1 Melanonus zugmayeri | reverse complement strand
ATTAGGTACAGTTTTATCTATTGGGTATAGTCTCCCTATTGGGTAAAGTCTACTTATTGGGTAAAGTCTACCTATTCAGTGCAGTCTACCTAGTGAGTACAGTTTAACTATTGGGTACAGTCTACCTATTCGGTACAGTATACCTATTACAGTCTACCTATTCGGTACAGTATACCCATTACAGTGTATCTATTGGATACAGCCTACCTATTACAGTGTATCTATTGGACATAGTATACCCATTACAGTGTATCTATTGGGTACAGTCTACCTATTGGGTGCAGTCTACTTATTACAGTCTACCTATTGGGTACAGTCTACCTATTACAGTGTATATTGGGTACAGTCTACCTATTTGGTACAGTATATCTATTACAGTGTATCGATTGGATACAGTCTACCTATTACAGTGTATCTATTGTGTATAGTATACCTATTACAGTGTATCTATTGGGTACAGTCTACCTATTGGGTACAGTCTACCTATTACAGTCTACCTATGCAGTACAGTCTACCTATTACAGTGTATATATTGGGTACAGTCTACCTTTTGGGTACAGACTACGTATTACAGTGTATCTATTGGGTACAGTATACCTATTGGGTATAGTCTACCTATTATAGTGTATCTATTGGGTGCAGTCTACCTTAGAGTATAGACTGGGCTCTAATGTATGGGTGTCTCAGGTAGGACCCCTCACCCCTGCAGGGTCACCAGCACCCTGAGCTTCAGACTACAGCTGGGCAGTGTTGACCTTATCGATATCCCCCATGATTTCTAAACCAAACATAAGGGGGCTATATTTTAGTTTCCACAGTCACTATTCATTGCAACTGAGAAACATTAAATAATTGATCATCTGTCATTTTGATAGGATGGTTCTTCCAATCTGTGTCGTTAGGCAGACATTGATTTCTAGATTTATATCACCATGGTGATATTGTACGTCACCCTGTCTGCTGCAGGTTGATGCCCGTCCTTACAGATGGCAGGATGGTGTGGGGGTTGTGGTATGGGTGGGGGTCAGGGTAGGGTTTGGACTGGAGTTGGGGTGGGGATAGTGTAGGAGGTGGTGGTGGTGGTGGAGCATCATGGATCATGGTAGAAGCAGGCTGAGTGGACTAGGTTCCTGGTTCAGGAGGATGCTCATCTAACAAAACACACACAATCCCCCCATCGTTCAGGCACCATTTACACACCCACACCATCTCCAGCCTTCATCTCTGGCTTTGCCCCCTCCTCCTTTTCCTCCTCCTCCTCCTCCATCTCTCTCTTTCTCTCTTTCTCTCTCTCTCTCTCTCTCTCTCTCTCTTTCACTCTGTCCATCCTACACACACAACCCCTCTCCCAAACATGCACACATGTACACACAAAATCTCAAACACACACACACACACACACACACACACACTGACGCCGACACATACACTAACATGCAATTTTAAACACACGCACCATAGCCTTGTTTTTGCATGTCTAATTCCCTTACTGTTCAACTCTTTCTCTCTCTCTGCCTCTGTCTCTCTCTCTCTCTCTCTCTCTGCACTCCATCCCTTTATTCTCTCTGCCTCGCTCCCTTCATCTCTCCCTCTATCCTCCTCCTCTGCATCTGTCTTTCACTCTTTCTCTGTTGCCTTCCCAATATATATTTGTGCATTTCTCCCTGTGTGTGTCGGTTCATCTGCCTCTTTCTACCTCTCTCCCTCTCTCTCTCTGTCTCTCTCAAGGCTAGAAGCTGTGTGCCGCCCACACACACTCTCTCTCCCTCTCTCTCTGTCTCTCTTTCTGCCTCTCTCTACCTCTCTCTTCCTCTCTCTCTCTCTCTCTCTGTCCTCAGTGTTCAGCTTGACATCAGATTTACATTCACAATGAACAAGCGCAGCGTTTTAACACACACACACACACACACACACACACCAGTCGACGCCAGTCGCCTAGCACATGTGAAGATGTGCACACGTAGCGTGTTTGCAAACGTGGGCACTCTTGTAGGCGTTGCGCTGTACCGCACAAAGCCCATATTATGAAGACACAATGGGCAGCCGTTTAATACACTCACACACCAGCTCTGCATCCATCCTCATCCATCTACCTCATCCATCTCTTGTCCATCTCTATCCATCTCTCTCTCCTTCTACCTCATCCATCTCTATCCACCTCTCTCTCCTTCTGCCTCATCCATCTCTATCCATCTCTCTCTCCTTCTACCTCATCCATCTCTATCCATCTCTCTATCATTCTACCTCATCCATCTCTATCCTTCTACCTCATCCATCTATCCATCTCTATCCTTCTACCTCATCCATCTCTATCCATCTCTCTATCCATCTCTATCCATATTTCTATCCTTCTACCTCATCCATCTCTCATCCATCCATCTCTCTATCCTTCCATATCTCATCCATCTCCGCATTTCTCTCTCCTTTCCTCTGCTTGGTTTGCATAGTGTGACTTTGTGCATAGTAGTAGTAGCAGCAGGAGCAGCAGCAGCAGTAGTAGTCGTAGTGGCACTACGAGTATTAGTAGTGGTATTAGTAGTAGTAAAAGTTGTAGTATTAATAAGATGTGTTATTATAGTAGTAGTAATCCTTAAACATGCTTCTGGTCATACTTGGTGTGCACAGACTCACGCATGAAGTAATAGTACTCATATCTAGGGCTGCCACTAACGATAGATTAATCTATCGATTATTCTACCGATTATTCTGCCGATTCATTGATTAATCTACATGATTATTTTTAGATTTGACTGAGAGCAAGAGCTAAAGAAAAGAGAAAAATAAAACACATCATCATTATTTAACATGTAATACTTCATGTAAGAGAGTAATATTTCCTGTTCCTTTAACTTAAACCTTTAATTATATTGATCACAAATCACAATTATTCAAACATTATATGTTGTATATATGACATTCCCTACACAAAGACATATGCTTAGCATAATGGCAGAAATCAAATAATTAAATGAGGTATACATCCCAATAAGCCCAACGCAACACACCATCAATCAACGTAGAATAAACCCAGGTTCTAGCTTAAACATTTTCTAATCAACACTCATTCATTGAGAAATCTAAGGTAGCAGGCAACCAAGTGATCATGACTTTAATAATGATAATCTTAGGGGTTCCAACTCGACATGATTCTTCTATTCCGGGAGATTTGTTATGCATGTTTATGTTCAGGTTTATGAGCCTTGAATTGCTTTGATTGAGCTCAGCATTTGTGTTTTTGTCTCCGTTTTTTTTTTTTTACTCCCTGTTAAATTGGGAGGGTTGGCAACCCTAGCGTCACAATGGCAAAAGATCTCTCTACTAATAATAACACGTTGGTATCATTATTAACAGTCACAATGATGCACTGAAGCAGTGTGGAGTTAAAGAGACGCTTGCTACAGTATATGCTGTGTCTTTTCCTGCATCTGACTGGATGCGAGGCGTGTGTTGGTGGAGGTAGTGGAGAGGGTGGTGTTTGTTGAGGAAGTTTGTGCAGAACCATACGTCTCTTGTTCTGTGCCTTGCTCTATACGGCTGTAACTTCAACGTTACACTACATAGGGACGAGGAGGAAGAGGAGGGGGAGGAGGAGGAGGAAGGGTGATGTGGATGGGGGGGTTACCATGGCAACTAAACAGAGCGCCTGGGTTTGGATCAAAATGAGGAGTGAGTGAGTGAGAAATTGAATTAAATGGACCTATCGACTTTTCTTTTTTTCCCCCATACTTTCTTTTCTTTCCCTGTTCAGACTAATGCCTTTACCAGACAGATAAAGTAAAAGGCTTCATGAATAGCCTGCGACAGTATGAAGAGCCATTAAGGGATGGTTTAAAAAGAAAAAGAGCAGAAGAATGACACGCCAGGCTCCATGGTGAATGTTGTGGCCCAGAGGACACTTGGCGGCTCAACCCGCTCGTTTGCTACCCACGTAGGCAAGGCACCTTGCAGTGACCGACAGCAGGTTCGATTCCCACCTGCGGTCCTGCGCTTGCATGTCATTTCCTTCCTGTCTCTTTCAACTCACTTTCCTGTCATATCTTCTCTGACTGACTGACTCACTGACTGACTGTTGTACGGGTCATGCATATTCTTTTTTGTACTTTGTACCATATCCAAATGCCACGCTTAAAGAACTGTCAAGACATGAACTATTAGTTTTGTTTGTTCTTTTTTGTCACTATTTTTGAAATATGAATATTTTAATTGCTAATGAAACTGTTGAAATGGGAAAATACGCATATATATATATATAATATATAAATGATGTGATATAAATAGGAGTAGAGAGATCTGTATTATCCCCACAGGGGCACAAACAATTAAAACAAAAATGTCTAAAACAAAAAGCAGAATGCTGTCTCTGTGTATCATGCTACTGTGTGCTTTGCGCAGTACTGTGTAGTACTACTGCTGTGTCTGTAGTATCCAACTGTATCTAGTACTACCTGAATGTGAGGTGAGGGACGGTATAGTACAGTATAGTATCCTCTCAGACAGATGGTTTACTCTGTGGTTTGGTTTGCACATCTTTCTCACGTGAATCCAATATTGCACCTATTATTGTTCTGTCTATTTTGAGACTGAGAATGAGAATGTTGTGCTGTACAACAGATTTCCTGTCGTTTTATAAACTTGAACATGTCTAATTATCCTAAGTTTTATTAGTTGTCTATCTCAACTGGCATAAACATTGCCAGGGGTAGGGGTTCGATTCCCACTGCAAAGAATGTATGTGATCATGGTATTGTAAGAAGCGTCTAGAATCTATCATTATTGTTAGGAGGTATTATGCTCTTGTTTGGGATTTCTGAAGCAGACGTTCTGTAACAGAGGTCATAAACACTGCAACACCTCCATAATAATAACTCAGACTTTGTATTTGTACGGTGTTCTGTTCCAGTTGCTAGGTTGCTAGAAACTTAACTGCACTTCAAACTCAGAGAACCACCAGAGAACCCAGACTCAGAGCCACACCCAGATCCTCGTCTTGGTGCTCTGATCAGTCTTACTGTGTTTCTTACAAACACATGAACCCATTTCAAATGTATACTCTATAGCTCATGCATGTGGGCGTGTCTAGCTCAACTGGTAGAGCATAGCAGGGTTAGTGGTTAGATACCCACTAGGCCCTCCCCAGTGTGTGTGTGTTTGTCTGCTTCTCCTCAGTTTGTCCAACGATTTTAGTGTATTGAAACAGAGTGCAGGAATAAAAAGTATAAACACAAAACCAACCAAGCTTTAAAGCAACGTTTGTTTTTAGCATACAAAGACTTAGCATTAATCCTCTAAACATCCACTCCTCCCAAAACAAAGCCCTCCATTGGAGCACGATGTAAAACCGGTGTTGTTCTTCGCAATTTGATGGGAAGGGTTTAACAATAAGAGGATTATTTTTCCACCTTAAAGGTGTTGGAAATGTGTTAAGTGTCACAGATCGCCAGCTTTTGATAATCTCGGTATCTGTCATTAAACTCACAGCGACCATTAAAGTGACTGGACACCCAAATCCACAAAAAATACCCTACATTACTTCTAACTATGTAATGTAGCGTCTTATGTTCATACTAGTAAGCATCTAAATAGTATTAGACATTAGTTTCAATCCATGTCTGAATGCCATGTCATTTACGTTTTTTACTCATTCCTGATTTGGGGTTTGAATTGGGCGGGATTATTTTTAAAACATATTACGTAATAAGTTTTCGCGAACCAGTCGGAGTCGCTGGGCGTTTCCCTCTTCGCTTGTTGCTACTGGGAATTCTGGTTAGTTTCTTTTCCTCCACTTACTGATATGCTTGATGGTGAATGAAGTGGTCAGTTAGCTCAGTTGGTTAGAGCGTGGTGCTAATAACGCCAAGGTCGCGGGTTCGATCCCCGTACCGACCATGTGTGAATATTTGTTATATTCCTTGCTCACTGAAAACATACCTTTTTAATCAGGCTCATAATTTACAACATAAGTACGTACGTTACAAAATGCTTTGCTATCCGGACGAACCGAGCCGAGCCGCCTCAGGGCGCATCTCGTCGCGCCTCCTCCATCCCCCCCTAGGGAGCCGCCTCCATCCCCCTCCGGGAGCCTCGCTAGACGCTGTCGGGGTGCGGCAGCCGGTGGACGACCTCGTGTCTCCGTCACGCTGTCCGTGTCTCCCACCGCGTGTCGAGGTCTCTCTGTCAGTGGCGGGCGGGCGCGGCGGGTGCGGGTGAGCGAGTGACGGCGGGGCGCTTCTTCTCAAACCCCTGAGCTTTTCCCCGAGGCCTTCCTGCCGGGAAGCCTTGCTAGGCACCGTCGGGGCGTGTTGTCCACCAGCTGCCGCGCCCCCGGGGGAACGAGGCTCCCAGGGGGACAGAGGGGGCTCCTGATCTGAGGTCGTATTCGAGAGTTGATTGTTGTGTGGCTCCCCGCCGCCAGGCAGCGGCAGGAAGGCTCATGGTGTTTGCCTCGGGGAAAAGCTTGGGGGGTTTGAGAAGAAGCGCCCACCGTCACTCGCTCACCCGCACCCGCCGCGTGTCGAGGTCTCTGTCGGTGGCAGGCGGGTGCAGCGGGTGCGGGCGATTTGTCAGAATAGTTGATAATGGTAGCAACTAGCAAGCAACATATATGTATAGCACTATAATGTTATAATCATATATGTATAGTACTATAATGTTAGAATCATATATGTATAGTACTATAATGTTAGAATCTGTGATAATTCTCTTAACCATGACCTTCATCACTGTCTGTTACAGCACACTGATCAATCACCTGAGCCAGGTGACTCCACAACAGGTCAAAAAAGAAATATAAGGTAATGAGAGGGCAATGTTGTCTTTAGGGAAAGAGCTGCTGCATAACAGTTAAAAAAAGTTATTATATGTAAAACATAACATAAACATTCTAAATGAATGGTGTCATTACAATTGTTTAAATAATAATGAGGTGTGTGTGTGTGATTTTTGACCTGAAAACTCCCAAGGCTGGCTCAGGAACTGAAAGTAGAGAGGTCACAGCTGCCACCTGGACCTTTTATGAAGATATGCACGCCGTTTTGGGTGCCACACCTTCAATCGAGCCTCCTGTTTTTGGTGTCATCTTTTGTGCCAAATACCACATCAGTAAGTTTAGCAGGAACCAAGAACAATCTGATTTCCCAAATAAGTAAATATTTCAGGCAAGCAGGTTTCTCTTATTTTTTTCTTCTTTCAGGACATCATCGAACCTCCTGAGCCGGATGAATCCACTGCTTCCAGCCCAACTACCGGCCGTGCATCTGCCTCCACCCCAACTACAAGTGCAGCCATGGTGGCCCTCGACCCCACAACCCCATCCCCTAAAAAAGAAAGAAAGGCCAATCTACTGGATTTCCTCAAGGAGGAATCCGTCCGGTTATTTGAGAAATTGATTGGCAAACTCTAATGTTCAGTTCGTTCAATAGTATTTAGTAATAAGGTGTTCACACATTTGTCATTTATTTATGTGTATATATTCATATATTTTTCATTTTTCTACAGAATAAAGCTATTTCTGGTTCAAACAGATTTAATGAAGTCTTGTGTGTGAGCATTAATAGCAGATTCTCTGAGATACACGATTGTCGTCATACTATATTTCCACAAAGTAAATAATTAAATTATTCTGCTCCCGTCGTGGTGTGTTACATAGTCGTGCAAAGCCATCTGGAGGCCCTCTGCAGCCTCCATGGTGGACTTGATGGCTTTCCTTTTTGCAGCCCCAGTGATGCCAAGTAGAGTGTAGACCTTGCACAGTGAGCGGCCAGCAAAGCCTCTACACCAACACAGTCTCACCCCACTTCAATGGGCTCACAGCGAGCCCTCCGGCCTCTCCTCCGGCACTGATCCACCAGCTCCTGGTACTTGGACCGCTTACGCTCGTTTGCCTCTTCCATACGGTCCTCCCAGGGAACTGTCTGCTCTATAAGGAGCATCTGCTTTGAAGAGACCGATGAGGGCGCCACGTCTGGCCTCAATGAAGTTGTTACGTGGTCCGGGAACTTGAGCTGCCTCCCCAAGTCGACTCGCAGCTCCCAGTCCGACGCAGAGGTGAGCAGACCGGCGACTGATCTTCGCACAGCCATTGAAGAGGAGTGGAAGATCGCTGACCCCCCCTGTCTGTGAAATCCATAGTTCAGTGCCCAATACATGTCTCTTTTCAAGATAAAACTGCACATTTTAGAGTTGCCTTTTATTGTGACCAGCCTAAGGCACACCTGTGCAATAATGCTGTCTAATCAGCATCTAGATGCCACACCTGTACGGTGGATGGATTATCTCGGTAAAGGAGAAGTGCTCACTAACAGATTTAAACAAAAGTGTTGAGATTATATTTTTGTTCAGTGTAGATTGACCTAGAAATGACATGGAAATGTAGCTTTGCATCCCAGAAAGACATTTATACAATGTTTTGTGTGCCTGCTCCTTTAATGGCACGTATCTAAAATGTATTGTCAGTCACTTTGGATAAAAGTGTCTAAAGCTAAATGGTGAAATAGTAAATGTACAGTCCTTCATTGAAGCACTTTAATGGGTGTTGTGTTTCGTGACGGTTGGGCGACATGCAGTGGGCTACTGTATGTCCCTCTGTATAGTAATGTAGTTACATAGCCTGCATTCATGTGTAAGTTCACCACAGTAAGGTCCGTCGAGACCTGTTAGACCAGCCTTGAACTAGGCTGGTCTAACAGGTTCAACTAGGTAGGTAGACCAAGAATCCAGCCTGGCTTCATTTTTCACTTTGCGCTGCTACATGGTCTGAGTGTGTTTGAGGAACAATATTGGCGATGTATTATTTTGAAGTACGTTTTTGTTAGGTTTTAATACAAACAACTGGAGGAATAGAACAGAAAGTAGACAGGGCTGGACTGCAATGGTAAGACTTGGCATGACTACTTACAAATGAATAGACAAGCTAAAGAAAAACACTTTTTTTTTCCAATCAAACTAACCCGTTAAATAACCAACTATCACTATCTTGAGCTTGTATGTGTATGGTACTTGAATATTATTAGCTGTGTGGGAGCTAATCTAACTGATATATGCAGGTGAAACCAGTGGTATGACCAACAACAACAACCAACAACAACATGGTAAAAATGCTTACCATTCTTCCACTAAAGTAAAAATTTTAATCAAAAATGATTTTGAAGCTTTTGTAATTGAATACTCAACATTATACTCAATTAGTAGTGCAAGGTCAACCAACATGTCACACCATGTATTGGTTATTAGAGATATAATAACGCATAGGCCTAATGTTCTGGGTAGTTCATGGTCGTCTGTGTGTGAGTGCAAAGTTCAATGTATTAAGAAAGAAAAATAGCCCAGTTCAGTTCGGATGAAACCAATATCTGAATAAAACATATATGGGGCAGGATAGTGTTGACAGACAGAGATTCCTTCCTTTAGTAGAGAGATAACATAAAATAACTGCTGGGTGTGATGTGTTCTCAGCAGCATCCCGGGCCCCCTCAGCTTGTGAGGTCCATCACAACAGATACGTATGACCTCCCCTTCCCCCCCAACGAACACACCTACGAGAGCATAGACACCGATGATGTAAGAGGGCTTTTATTGTCTTGTATTGCTCATTTTTTATTTTATTACAATCAGTAGAATCGGGTGGTGGTTTTCTTTTTATCTTTCTTTTATACTAGTGCAGTGCCCGTTCATAACGTGCCTGTTCAGAACGGGCCCATTGCTTGGCCTCCGGTGTCGCTGCTTGCAGCTTTTTCGAGAACCGCTCATCCAAACAACTTCACACTCGACACTGCGCTTCCTTGGGTCTCCAGCCATACACCCGCCGAGTGTGAAGTAGATCGGATGAGCGGTTGTCGAGATATGCGAAGGACATACAGACAGACAGTAGTAGAGATATGTTAAACCTAGCTAAATGTATGCCATTATAATATACAACAGTCTGATTTCTATACCCAGCATTTCTCCCCAATATACTTTTATAACATTTCAGATGACAAATAATGATAACTCATCTGTGTTAGAGCTATGTTCGTGCCCCTACAAGACTGGATACATAGTATTTTGTGCTTTGTATTGACATACCCATTTTTATTGTTTTATTCTGGTGTGCTCATATCTGTCACGTGAAGCCTCCGTATATTAATAGAATATTAACAAGCAACAAGCATTTGTTCAGCATATTACACACACACATATATATATATATATATATATGAGAGTTGTCTGTCTCATCATGTGTGTGTGATTGTTATACGTGCACACAGGCTGGATCCTACAGGAGACCAGTTCCCATGCGTCCACCTCCCGCTCCACCAAGACCGACCGACACCAAGACCGAACCTGTAAGCCAGTCCAGTCAGAGTCTGTTAGCAGCCAGACCTCATTACAGCAGTAAAACCTTGACAGACGATCGATATAAAGCTCAGTCATCTGAAGATAATGTTGATACTCTGAAACCATGCAAGGAGTCAGAGTAACAAGCAACAAGGCCTTGTTTTAATTTTCCCACTGCTCTTCGCATTCATTGTGACAAAATTGTGAGCTTGAACACTAATGTTTTGAGAGACTCAAGTTTGAAAAGGGGGGCAGGATAGTATAGAGAAGTGGTTAGGCTGTTTGTTTCCAGTAATCAAGGCACACAGGTTAAACCAGCCTGCTCTGCCAACAAATCACAATGGTTTATTGTGATGGAGGCCGGTTTAACCTGTGGACCTTGATTACTGGATACACCACAGGTCATGTTTGACTTCCAATGAATATACTCACCATATGGGCATCATGCACTTTATTTGATTCTCATTGGTTTCCAGGAAGCAGACGTTTCCAGGAAGCAGACGGGAGGAAGAGGAGGAGTGCCTCCTCCTCTTCCTGCCCCACGAACACTCCTCCCTCCCTCTTCACACCTGCTGTATAAGGGAAGACTGCCTCGCCAGACATCAGCACCTGGTATCGAGGTAACCCCCCCCCCCCCCACCTTCAACTGACCACCGAGAGCCAACTCATCCTCATATTGCATAAGACTTGGTGTGAAGTTCATGTTATTTATCTGGGTTAGGCCGAGGTTCAGCCGTGCTCTAAGTACATGTTAGAAATGTTGTTTATGACTACATTAATTTGCTGTAAATAAACATGCTGTTATTAATTAGTAGGAATAGTAATAGTTGCTGTTGTCATTAGCTTGATTACAATGTCTTGTTACTATATTATTACTATTATTAGAATAATTGGCATTATAATTAGCATTATAATTATTTTACTGTTCAGTTACAAGTACTATAAATAGTAGCATACTAGGAAGTACTACTTCATAGACACCTGTCTGTGCTTTTACTCATACGTCACTGAGTGATGTATACGTATACACTCACTTACAGAAAAGGGAAGTGGGCAGGTTGTTGTTTCATGTGTGTAGCCTATTCATGGAGAACGTGACGCAAAAACATTTGTATTTTCCACTTAAATAAATAAGTGGAAAACCTACCATGTGTGGCAGAATTCCCTAATGCAATTCTTAATTTATTCTTAATTATATTCCATGTAATGGCATAAGGGCTAACTTCAAATATGTTGCTCATCGATATTGCTATGTTGTTCCAATAATTGTAAAATAATAAAAAGGAGAATATGTCTTTGCTTTCTCTGTGAGGATTTCACACATCTATTTCTAGTTCAAACATCAAAAATCCGTGTCTGATTTTCCATTCTTTAACCCAACATGGCTGAACTATCAGTTGCATGTCTCTCAGTTCCAGAATCCTCCAGAGTATGAAGAGAGGAAGGTCCCTCCTCCACCTCCTCCCAAGACGTACATGTACACCAGTTTGCCCAGTCTGGCTGTTGGCTGTTCCCAGACGCACACACCGAACACACTGCTGGCCAATGAGGTGACCCGGATTTTTGCTTTCTATATAATCACATTAGTCATGTTACAACCTGGCTCTGGGTTGTAACAAAACCAAAACGGGAATCACACACAGACC
>OMKN01014159.1:0-10300 GCA_900302345.1 Melanonus zugmayeri | reverse complement strand
GAGACAGGAAGTCTGGTTTGTGCTCTGAATGGTTGCCGAGTGTTTCACCGCAAAAACTCACAAGTTTGACTCTTTCAACCCGCTGGGTGGCCCATAAATAATCAATCAATCATCACAACGTTGATACAATCATAAGAGACCACGTTTAGACCACAGATCAGACGCGTCCGCGTGTCGTCGCGTGCTTATATGTAGTTTCCTGATCACTGTCCGCGTTATCTAACAGTGCGTTCAAATGGGAGTGAATCGCATGAGACACGTCGCTATCCATTCGTCTACGTGTTGGAGGAGCACGAACGTGGGATCAAAGATCACGCTCTCTACGAACACGTCCCCGTTAACGAATAAACGCGTTAACGTAGACGGGGTGATAAGCGCGAGGATCACTGCGGGTTGGATGGAGGACATCAAACGCGCTATACCGGTAGTAGCTAGAGGACACCCGGGTCCCACCCAGTCCCACGCAAACGATCCCACCCAACTTTACTTAACGCAAATATTCAGTCCGATTCGTTTAATTCTCAAAGACCCAAAACGATCCGATTTAAACACCATTAGCGCTAACTACTAGCTACCGGGGAGGACCCGTAGCGCACGGGACGGTACCGACCCCACGGTAAAGGCGTCCATTTAGTGAAGTCCATAAACAACGGACGGAATCACGGCTTCATCAAAAAAGCGACTCGTACCCCCGATAGACACCATTAGCATTACCTGAACGGGTTGTCCGATACTTTATCGAGAGTGTTGGAGGAACAGTCGTAGTGTAAAAGAAGCGAAGGCTGGCGGAACCACCGCGAATTCTTGGGATTCCGGTGCGTCGCTTCCTCGTCGGGACCACAATGCACCGCGGCGGCGCTATGGCCGCGGCGGCTCCCGCTGGTTGTTTTGTACTGATTTATTCTGATCGTTTTACTTAGATTAAAAATAACAGACCCGCCAATAAGAAAGGAAAATAAGAATGGACGACTTGATATTGTCATATCGTGCCCAGGGCATGATATAAAAAAGTAATAAAAAGTCAGGCAGGAACATTCGGTTTTACTTTGTTACTTTTGTGAATGAAAGAAGAACCAAAATGAACAATATTAACGTGAACATATCTATGTGCTTGACTGGGTTCATATTATAAAGGGTCTTCGTTCTTTTCCATGTGGCTCGTTGGTCTAGGGGTATGATTCTCGCTTTGGGTGCGAGAGGTCCCGGGTTCAAATCCCGGACGAGCCCAGTCTTTTTGTGTCATCGGTTTCACAAATGCTTTGCAGAAAATCGATTGATTTACAATTCTTCTTGGGAAAAAGTGCACGCTTTCCGTCCAGTTAAATACCAAATCCATTAGTATTTAGTTAAACATGTAGACCTACTGCCATCTTGTGGTCTATAGACTGTAAAAAGTCCCATTACATGATCTATGTCAGTTCTCAAATCTTTTTATACTCGGCCCAGCACCATGTCCTGTCCTGGGCTGTCCAGTGTAAACAGGTAGATCCCTAGCTATAGGGGGGGTTATTGTTACGGTATTGTATGAGTTTGATATTGTGGGTTCAATTTTTAATTAAATAGCCTCTCAAATTCCCTATAGTCATGTATGGACATACTAGGTCTAATATAATACCTGATATGAATGATGTAGAAACAAATAATGATAATATAGTGTTGGTGAGGTCAGGGGTGATGGTCAGTTCAGCCTAACGTGTCTTTTTAAGCGTCAGCTAAATCAATTTCTCAACCACCACCTCACCTGCAAAAAAAACAGTCCAGTGGAAGTTATCATTCGAGTGCAGAGGGCTTTAGAAGGTAAACGTTACTTATAAATGAACACAATGCTCTTTCTTAGAGGCCACCTGCCTACACTCATTGCAAACGTAATCTCACTCCAGCAGCTCAAAGGGGGAGAAAATGTGGAAGCTTTAAAAAAAAAAGATGCTCAATTTCATGCTTGTCTGTCCTTATCCAGTAGGGGCTTATCGAATACTCTGTTGCCCCAGCCTCTCCTCCTCCTCCTCCTCCTCCTCCTCCTCCTCCTTCTCCTCGTCCTCTTCCTCTCCTCACCCCCCTCTCCCTCCTCTCCTCCTTCTCCTCTTCCTTCTCCTCTTCCTCCCCTTCCCCACTTCCCGCCTCCTCCCCATTGTCTTCCTCCCCCTCCTCTGGCCTGGCTCCGGGTGTCAGCTCCAGCCATAGCTGGACTTAACCCGGGTCCAGGCAATATGTCCCTTGAATAGCCGTCTCCCCGCCTCCCCTGTCACAGAGTATCTCCCCTACCGCAGGGAGTACAATGTTTTTCATTATACCTTAAGCCCCTTAGTGGCAACACACACACACCTCCCCTCATGTGTAGCATGAGGGGAGGGGGGGTTATGTTATGTACTGCTTTAATTCAAACCTATGTGTGAAAGTCTTGCCTTGCATACAACAGGTAAACTGAAGCCTTCAGCAGGTGAACATAGGATCCAGCCTCACTGTGGGGGAGCGCAAACAGGTATCACTCAGTATTTATACAGGTAAGTTAAATATGCTCACCACCCACAGCTGCATCGATCCCAGGAATTAGCCGCCCAGCCCCTTTGTTTACAACCCGATGCCAAGCCACGCCCCCCTTCACCTCCACATATCCCCACGCCCAACTTAGGCCGGAGAGCCGTCCGGCCGACAGCCAACACCCCCCATCTCTCCCTTGCCTTGCTCAGGCAAGCAGGAGAGAAAGTCAGCCACCGCCATTTGTGCCCCCGGTCTATGGATCACCTTGAACTTAAACGGCTGTAAAGCGGGATACCAACGAGTGATCCACACATTGGTGTCCTTCATGCGGTGAAACCACTGAAGCAGAGCATGGTCCAGGGTGAATGAGGGTGAATGAGCGCACCAGGAAGTAATAACATAGGGCGTCGACCACCCACTTGATCGCCAAGCATTCTTTGTCCACGGTGCTGTACCTCCCCTTCTGCTCTGACAGTTTGCGGCTGAGGTACAGCACCGGACGATCCACGCCCTCGACCTCCTGGGACAAAACGGCCCCCAGCCCTCTGTTCGATGCATCAGCCTTCAAGACAAAAGGAAGTTTAAAGTTAGGGGTGAACAAGAGCAGCTCCCCACAGAGAGCCTTTTTAACCCTCTCAAACGCTGCCTGACACTGTTCGGGCCACTGGACCGGATCTGAAGCACCCTTTCGAGTGATGTCGGTCATGGGGCTGGTCAGCTCTGAGAAGACGGGGATAAACCGCCTATAGTAGCTGGCCAGGCCGCGGACAGGCTGCAGTCGCCTCTGTCTTATCTACCTGCAGGCGCATCTGCCCGCCACCCAATTGGTACCCCAGATACCGTACCTCCCTCAGTCCAATCACACACTTCTTTGGGTTGGCCGTGAGCCCAGCACGCCTCAGGGACTTGAGCACTGCCGCCACCTGCTGCATATGCTGCTGCCAGGTGTCACTATGGATGATCACATCATCCAAGTAGGCAGCAGCATACTCAGCGTGCGGCCGCAGCAGCCAGTCCATGATGCGCTGAAATGTGGCTGGGGCCCTGAACAACCCAAATGGAAGTGTGTTAAACTGGTACAAACTGTGGAGTGGAGAAGGTCAATATTTCCATGGACTCTGGAGACAAGGGAATCTGCCAGTAGCCCTTGCTTAAATCCAGTGTTGAATAAAAATGAGCCATGTCTAACCGATCAACTCGAGACATTGGCTAGGCATCGACCTTTGAAATACTGTTCACCTTGCAATAGTCAGAAGAAGTGAATAGACCCATCGGACTTGCGCACAAGCGCGATGGGGCTAGACCAGTCGCTGTGTGACTCCTCTATTACCCCCATTTCCAGCATGGCCTCCAATTCCTCCTTCACAATTTTTCTCTTGTGCTTAGGTAATCTATACGGTAATCTATACGCTCCACCAGGGATAGTACACACTGGTATGGATTGACTTAACCCCAGGTAACTGTTGCGTATTTAAGAATATTCAATCGTGAGACGGTGGTAAATTTGACAGGACTTTATTAGAATTAACACTGGTATATAAAGCAAAACGGAGGGTTGTGTTAATTATAATTTTATTTTTATTTTCATAGAACCCTCATTTTCTCCTTAGAACTATCCAGTGTTAAGTTAAATAAAGTCTGGTTAAATATACCATCGTCTCCTGATTCGAGATTCTTTTGAATACCCAACAATTGCTATAAAAGTAACAAAAGCGCAGTGCACCGGGGACTTAGAGCTTCGCACCCAACAGTGTTCTGCTATCAAGTCCTGGCTCTGTGGATATGCATTCTTTATTAAAGTGATAGGAGGGGTCCTGTGACTCCTCCTGACCCAATACTTTTCTACTGTCCATTGTTGAATAAACCTGCTGGTGTGTGTGAATCACTACTCTATGTGTCAGTTTCTCAAGGCTCTCCATGGCCTTGGGAGATGAGGTACAGTTAACCACTGACTCCCATGTGACTCCCACGTTATGTATTGAGAACAGATGGTCCTTTAACAGAGATAACTGTGAGAAGGTGAATATGTGTGTGGACTACATCAGTAAGCACATAGCACAATACATTGCATAAGACTTATAAGTAGTCATCATAACCCATACAGTTCGCAGAGTGTGTGTGACATAAACGAGGTGCCTTGATCAGTCAGGATCTCTTTCGGGATCCTGACTCAGGAGATTAATTGAAACAATGCCTGCGCTATGCTCTTCGCGGAGATAGAGCGGAGGGGCACTGCCTTGGGATACCAGGTTGCATAATCAACCATGACTAATACAAATCGGTACCCCCATGCACTGCGGTCTAATGGGCCCGACATGATTATCCGCGACGACATAGCTATTCACTCAAAAGGGATTTTGATCAATGGTAAGGGGTGCAGCAGGGCTTTTGGGGTGGCCGGCGGATTCCCCAGCCGACAATCGCGGCAGGACGCACACCACCACCGTACGTCTGCGTAGATGCCCGGCCAATAGAAACAGGCCATTTCCCGGGGCTTTTCGGCACGAGCAACTGACTCACTTCTTCCCCTGATTGTGTGTCATGACTTATCCTATATAATCTGTCCCTAATAATACTAAAGTGTGGGAACGTGACAGCTGAGTCAGGGCGTACCCACTGACCATCAATTCGTATCACTTGGTCCCTGGCTGAGCGTAGAGTCTCGTCCCACGACTGCTGCAAGGGGGAAATCTCCCACTGGGGGGAACCCGAACCACTTGGCCAACCTTCATAGCGGAACACTCCCGCTGCCAGTGGCCATGTCGGCCGCAACGCCAGCACTCCTGCCCCAGCGTCTGAGGGGCTCTCCGATGGATCCCTGGAGCCTAGGCTGAGGCTGGATCCTGGGGGGCCCAGGGAAGCCACCGAGGCACCGACTCGCCACCTCCATTAGCCGCTGCACATAAGCAAGGGTGTGGTTCCCCAGCACCCATGCCATGTCCCACAGCCAACAACAGTGATCCTCGATGTCAAGCCCAGCCAGTCGAGGAGGGCCTGCTTGATGTACAGGTACGAGGTACAGGTGGCGGCGGGCAGCCATGTGCCATAATCATTGCCTCCCCAGTGAGGAGCGGCAGCAGCCTAACCCCCCACTGGGCCACCCGCACGCACCGGCAGTCCCCTCGAAGATCTCCATGAAGGTTTCAATATCTTCCCCTTCCACCATCTTCAGGAGGACAATGTTCATCAACCATTCAGCCGCTCCCGGGGGAGGACCAGTTCATACAGGACTTCCCAATCTTCCCTGATCAGTGCCCATTCCTCTGCCTGATGGGTTGCGATCTCGCTCAGCACCTGGGTCTGCTGGTGTTGCATATCTGCCAGCAGGCGCAGGACATGTCGCAGAGGGGATTCTGCTGCACCCTCCATTTGGGTTGTTCAAACGTCAACGTCCAACCTTCAACTCCAACAAGAGTCCCTGTTCAGGCGCCACTGTGAAGGACTTGCCCTCACGCCCAGGGTGAATGAAGGAGAAGCAGACGTGGAGAGGTACTTGCCAGCTCATCTTTTATTATTTTGTGCAAATGACCGAGTGCCCAAACAAACCCACTGGCAACTTACAACAATACAATGGATGTTCAGACAAGCACATGTAAATGGACTGCATTTATATAGCGCTTTAATCGCTTTAAAAAAAAAGCGCTTTACAATTAGTACCTCACATTCACCCATTCATACACACATTCACACACCAACGGCGGTGTCAGACATGCAAGGCAACAGCCAGCTTGTCGGAAGCAATTAGGGTTAGGTGTCTTGCTCAGGGACACCTCAACACTTGGAAGAGGAGGAGGAGCTGGGGTTCGAACCAGCAACCTTCCGGTTGCCAGACAACCGCTCTACCCCCTGAGCCATTGTCTCCCCATGTAGGTCATGGGACGCCGGTGATCTGCTGTCTCCATGCAAGTAGGACCCAGCCTCACTGTGGGGGAGAGCAAACGGGTATCAGTATTTATACAGGCAAGTTAATTATGCTCACCACCCACAGCTGCGTCGAGCCCAGGAATTAGTCACCCAGCCCCCCTTGTTTACAAGCCGATGCCAAGCCACGCCCCCCTCACCTCCACAATCACGTCCTGCCTTCATCTTCATACACGACTAGTCTTTCTGTTAAAGCTACCCTGGCAAGTGTAGTACAATATTTTAAATCTTAGGCTACATGAAGTTGTTTCGCTGTAGTCAATTGATAAAAATATTCACCTCCATTGATGATGGGCTCTCCATATTTTGTCAACAAGTAAATCAACTTGTAATAGTAATCTTTTGTCATCTGAATTCTGTATGCATTTATATTTATCAGGCCACTGATCAAGGTAGGGATTCGAGAGAGAAGAGAATATGAATAGCGATAAATGGAATAAGCAATTTATTTTGAAAACATTTAATTTGGGGAAAAGGGGTAGGCTACTTAAACAGCCTATAACTAGACAGTAAGGCTATATTTTCACAAATAGCAGTACCTAAAATATAATGTCTGTCCCTCCATGTCTGCATCTGGTTGGCATATGTTGTGTTAAATGTTAAGCTGTAAATTAACATGTAAAGAAAGTTGCACTCGAGTATGACTTCTTATCGTTCACGGCAATGCTGCTGCCTCGGTCAACTAAACAGTGAAGCGATGATGATTTGAGAACGGTGGTGTGGGCAGCATATTTTACCGTAAGTCTTGAGTTGAAGGGCATGATTGATGGATCTTTTACCCCAAGTATTGCAATATAGGGGCATTTGCTGTGATACGGTGATTTGCAATCTAAAAACATGTGGGAGAAGGACATGTAAGTGTTCCCCCTAGTTCCGCCGCCCCTGCTGCTCTATTTCAATGTCTCTTAGTCAGTGGACATGGACGAGTATGATTCAACACATGGATATTTAGGCTACTTGCTGATTCATTATTTCAAATAATTCAAGTGGCCTACAGATACTTGTACCAATCAATGAGAAATTGTATGTTGGCACATAAAATTAACACAATGTAAAATTACAAAAAGTAGGTGCAACAGAAAGCATTTTCCTATTCTTGCAACTTAACCACAATGCATAATGAGTCATTAATGAATGAAATAATGGTGGTTATAAATAAAACTGGTTAACTATACTAAAACTATACTAAAAAGTAAACTATAAAGATGGTTCAGATGCCGTGGATAATCCAGCTGCCATGTGATTTAGAATTTAGTGTGCTAGGGAGGGATGGAAAAGGAGAGAGAAAGAGGGAGGGAGAGAGTTAGTCAGTGGTTCTACCAATGAGCCTAGTGGCCTGCAATATACGTGAAATTAAGAAGGCAAAATAAATACTTACATTTTCACTTGGTGGTCGACACCTGACACCTTTTGGCTTTTACCGTCGATATTGGGGACCAGTTTCTGGGCAGTTGCAATTTTCATTATGTCATTTAGATGTCTGTGTCAGCCGATTATGCAATTTGGACTTGTTAATGTTCATCACTGAGAAAGCCTGATCACTTAGATATATTGTCCCAAACATACATATATTCGATGCAAAGGATGTCATCTTTATATAATGTGGTGTCAGGCATTGATAAAAGGATTCCAAACCAACAGACACAAATGTACTCTTCAATGGTGCGCTACACTGCAGTTCATCAGCTCCATCTGGAGCTACAGCTACAGCTTCGCTGTTTACATTTGGCGGGTTACGTGAAGGTGCGTATAGGGTTCGGCCGGATTGAAAAGCGAAACCTGTTTAGAGCACAGCATGTTGCGGTGCATGCTGGGGATTGTAGTACAGCGCATTGTGGGCAATATGGAACTGGGCCAATATAAATGGAAAATCAAAATCATCTTGCGGGCCGGATACAATTGTGCGGACCTTGTGTTTGACACATGTGTTGTAGAGTGTGTGGTTGGTGGCTGGTTTAAGCAGCCTCACCTGGCCCGAGTCAGACTGATTGGACTCTGGGCGGCCCAGCTGCCAAGCCTCTGCAAGACAGCAGCCCCAGGCTTCTGGCCTCCAGGGTTCAAGTCCCTGTTGGAGGGGGAGGGTGGGGTTGGCGGGGACAATTGGGACAATGGGGTTGGGGGTTGTTTTTTTTATTTTGAGGTATGGTAACCCTGTAGAGTCCGGTTGTTTATGTTGGGTATGGTAACCCCAGAAGAGAGTCCAGTTTATATATATATTATTTTATTTTTTTGGGGATGTGGGGGGAGGGAAGAGTAGGTTTTGGCTGGGGAGTTTCCCCAGCTGAAAATTGACGTTGGGGGTATGTAGAGTGTGTGTGGTTGGTGGCTGGTTTAAGCAGCCTCACCTGGCCCGAGTCAGACTGATTGGACTGTGGGGCTGGGTGAGGCTGCACACTTCTGGTGCATCTAGTAATCAAGCCCACAGGTTAAACCAGCCACCCCCACACACTCAGGACTGAGCTGTGACATGTCAGCCTGTACCACCTGCTCTGCAAACAATTCATTGTGCATCTCTACAATAAACTGGCTTCAACATCACCCCATGTCCTGTCTTTTGGAGAAGTCCTGAACAAGCCCCTTTGGAGTGGCTAGTAGCAGAGAGTTTGCTACAGACGTGTGTGACCAGCTGGGCTGTAAAAAAGAGATTGTGTTAGAAACCGTACGATTTATATATGTGCTGGAGGAAGACTCAATTTGTGCTGGCTGTGAAATAGACAAGGAAACCTGCTGCCCTGTATCTGCTATGATCTCTACACCTGTCTTTAAAAAAATACTGCGCTCACATAACTGACCTGTTGTCACGAGCAAGCAGCAAGCTGGACTGAATGGCACGTTTTATGTTTGAAAATTTTTATTGACTACCCAGACATACTCAGTGTTTATGTCCAGCATATGCTGCATAAATGGTATAAATGAACCTCTCCCATCCTGTGTGTGGGTGGGTGGGTAGGTGGGTGAAAGATTGACACGCACTTGAAAGATTGACACAATGGTCCTCCATGCGGAGAAGATGTATGCTCCAGATGGTCCACAATAGTTTAGGGAAGGATACTCCAACAAAGACTAACAAACTATTGAATGAAGGAAAGAAGGTTAACATCAACCCATGGTTGAAATTATGGAGGATCGCTGAAATCATTCGAATAATGGCAAGCGTAAAAAGCAAATAAAGGAGGGTGGTGTTGTATAGTACACTACCATCTTACAAGGTGTGTGTGGTTTCCAGGTGCTGGTTTGCGTACATATGTAGTATCAACAAAACCACACATGCCCATATTTTCTTTGTGTTCACATTTGCTTTGTGACAAAAGGCGGCATGGAGGGAGGCCGTTCAGAACAGAGACCTTGGTTAAAACCGGGTGGGACGGGGAAATGATAGCATGCATTTGTCAGCTCATTACCCTTGATTGACTTCAGCCCACACTCTAAGGGAAATGAGCCTGCGTGAGAGTGACATGCCTATTCAGGATAATGCATTGCCGTCTTTGAGCAAAAGCCAGCCTCCTAAGACTCAAGATTTGTGCTCCCTGTCTGGAAAGCCACCATCCCCAGCACCACCAGCCCCACCACTTCCACCACCACCACCCTGCCATACCAGTGTTTAATGAAGTGTATTTCAGTGAACTGTCTGGCAGTTTGACGAAATCACAGACTGGGGCATTCCTTCCTCCCTCTCTCTCTCTCTCTCTCTCTCCCCCTCTCCCTCTCTCTCTCCCCCTGTAAGGCAGAACAGGGGGAGTAGGTGGTTGTGAATGGGCTGATTATTCTTTCTGTCAGGAACAGACGTGTGGAGGCAGCCACCCTTACCCTTGCAGCTGTTTTACAGTTTTAATTGTGGCTACCTTCTGCTTTATGGATGCCAACAATCTCTTGTATATTGGAATGATTATCAAATATTTCG
>OMKN01014151.1:9213-20932 GCA_900302345.1 Melanonus zugmayeri | reverse complement strand
TAGCCCTGCTCCACCGGAACACCTAATGGCTTTATTTATGCATGTTATGATGTTACTCTGGGCGCTCCCAAGATGGACTCCGATCTACCATCCTCTGCCCCCCATGGGGAACGATGCTTCATCTCTGTAAATAGTGGTGGACCACCTTTCAGCGGTATACGCGTCACACATAAAGAGAGGGTATTGGTATTATTTTGGGCGGGGGGAGAGTAGAGATGCAGGACATGCATAATTGAAAATGTCATGGCTAAGTGCCTGTACGTCTGCCGCCTTTTTTTTCCTTCTTTTTTAGGTCATTTTGTTTTTATTTTCGACTCGCTCCGCATATGCGCTTACATTTCTGCTTTAAGCTATCATGCACAACACAACATCAGAAGTATGGATGTAAGTACATGTAGGTTATCAGTAATGGTAGCAATGCATGGATGAGTGGTCAGAGAAGTGGAAATCGGCGTATAAAGAAACTACTAAAGTATATGAAACTGGCTATTAGAATCCAGTAGCAAACAAGGAGATAAGAGAATAATTAACACAAACCAATAGCTTAAATAACCCTGGGCCAGGCTGTGCAGGTGAACCGCATTACCTGACAAGCTGCATCCAAACTACTAGACAGCCAGCAAACAGACAGAGGGGTTAGGCCGTCATAAATGTAAAACTATGTGCCATCTTGACTGTATTTATCTCCGGGCTCTTTGCCAATGTTTGATTAAACTTTCATAAATCTTCACACCTGTTTGCATCTAGACGTGAAACCCCATAATAGAGTGGTAATTGAATACACATTTTAAGTGATTCATTGCTTTGAAAGTCACTGGAACAAAATACCTCAAGCAGCCTATTTAAGATATGAAGCCATAGATTAAGTTTAATTCGGAGAGCTACGTTTCATGTGAAGAGATTAGAGCTAATTATCTCTCAGCCAATCAGGAGTGTCCACCCCTTCGCCGTCTCACTGTTTATCGCGTGCCATTTACAGGTTCACACGCTCCCGTCTCCGTCGCATCGACCGCCGGTGTCGAGTCGCCGTTGTCGTCACCGTCTCACTCTCCCTGTGGAACAGATAGCCGGCCACAAGATTCAGAAAATAGTGGGAATAATAATAATACCCGCTATGAACCTGCATCTAATATAGTATAGACGACCATGATGGGGACAATGTGCGCTTTGGAAAAGCCCGGGTCTTCCTCTATCACCGTATGGCCTTGGCTGGTGCTTAATTCAGAGAGAAAAGTCAGACGTCTTGTGTTAGTGGTTTGGAAAAACAGCTGTTTGGTGTCGGTGTCAGTGGTGGCCATCTAATCCCTTGTTTATCAAACGACACACGATTGCTAGGTTACCGACAGGTTACTGAGAACCTACTGAGAAGATGCAGACTACTAATATGAGTGTACAGTCGGCCGTGTGAACCTTTTTGTCAATCGATGAACAGTCGATAATAAAAACATTTTTTAATGCAATAATAATGAGCAAGACCACCATGGTAAAGATTTATGAGATTCAGATTCAGATTCATGTATTACTATTATTATTATTATTAGTAGTAGTAGTATGGTCATTATTAATATTAATGTGGTTATTATTAATATTAATATTAATATTATTATATTAGATTTATTCGTATAATTTAGGTTATATTAGATCCAGAAGACAATCCTTTCTGCCTAGGGGTAAAATAAATATTCATATGATCCCTGCAGTCACCGTTCACGCGCTCTGGGTTTGTTCTGCATCTGAAGTCGTATCTTCTGTATTCTGAACCGTGGTGTGGAGCGGTGGACACCGGTGATGTGTGAGCGCTGAGTGACTCCAGGCATTTTCAAGCGGAGCGCCCCCCTATTTTGCATCTGTCTGAGAGCACCTTGGGAACACACGGCCCCAAGTGTCCTATTCATAAGAGAGAGAGAGCGAGAGGGAGAGAGAGAGACCTGCAGACAGCCCACGCAGAGGCTGTGCATACCAGCAAAAGGACAACCGCCTACATAATGTTGTCTAAGCGATTCCTCTGTGCATATAACTATGGAGAGTGGAGGAAAAAAACAAAACATGTTTTATGTGTGTAATCAGTGATGAGTGGCTAAAAAGTGTTGGGTGAAACACCACGACCAGCTGCAGTGTTTGGTTGTATCAGTAATCTAACACTGAATAGACGCCGTGTATTTTGTTACCAACACAGAACAGGATGTGCTGTGTTGGTAATTAGGCGTGAACTAGTTTTTTATGCAATATTTACTTGGCAATATGAGTTATATCTTGTCACTCTCTTGAGCTCAGTCTCTCTCTGTGCACACACATACGCATGCATGCAGATACGTGCCACGTGCCAGACACGCACGTGCACATGCACCGTATTACTGCTGTGTTTACCCAATACAACATAATGAATTCATGAGCATCTAAATGTCCAAAAAACGGTAACTATTAAATTCTTCGTATTAAACCTGTCATAGCTAACTCATTTCATTACACATTTGTAATTATAATTACGATTTATGATCATGCCACTCAAATTCTTAGTAAAACTTAAACTCTCCTCAAACCTCGGCTGCTGCAATCATGTCATTTCCAACAGGGATTAAGAAAGCGCCGTCCAATCGCTTTTTAATGGCTTGCGGAATTGTTTGTTTGACCTAATCTATAACCATTTATTTTCTCGCAGCAAATAATGGACATAATACCGCTTGAAAAGAAACAGTATAATTGTGTAGCTCGGCACCTAGGCAACAAAACATTGATGTCAGTTCTCACCTAATAAAGCTAATTAGAGGTCTAAACACAAAGCGGGACATTATCATGCGTTGTCGTATTGCTATACCTCTGCTTACTCACGGCCTATTTATTCAACATTTAGTCATTTAACAAAAAGTGCCACCATCTGGACGACACTAGACAGGCCTCCGAACAATCACCGATGCACGCACACACCGAGTGGGACATAAGAAACACAAAATAAACCTAATTGGACTGCACTTATCCTATCGTGCATTTCCTAACATCTGGCAGCCGCAGCCGCAGCCACCGGGTGCTAAAGTGGTGCCTGACATCGTTCACACGGCAACCGCGTTTGCCGGGCCGCATGCGAGGCCGTGGCCGGTCCTGTCGGGAGGAGTTAGCCCTCGGGTGTGTTCCCATCGTGTGAGGTGCCGCGACACGCTGGGAGACTGCAGCCCAACATCACCTTCTAGTCTCGCAGGCGAAGCCACTCTGCACACCCTGAGCTGCCGATACTCATAGGCGTAATATGACTTGTATGAGGATTATGGATTTCAAGGACACAATCACTGTTACTGGCGCTAGTAGTAGAAGGGATCAATGATTTATCAGAATATGAAGGAATAAATACAAAATTACAAATGGATTTTTAAATGTGGGTATTTGTTCATCCATTCATTCATCAAAACGACTACTATCGCGTCGGTGGCTCAATGGCGCCGAGCCAAACAGGTTATCTTCTAGTCTTGAGAAGGAAGACATCCTTTGTAAGATGAACGCTGAACATTTCGTAGCCATCATCACTTTTTGGAGGTGTTGAAGTATCATGTCTTATCTTGTCTTGGTTTGTTTTTGTTCCTTGTCAGTATGTGATTCTCAAAATACCCCCCCCCCCCACAACTATGGGAGGAGCAGTTGCATGAATGCATTTTGTGGTGCAGATGTGAAGAAGGAAGTGACATCTACATCCTGTGCATTGCATGTAAATGAGACAACCTGCATGCTAATGTATGTTAAAGGATAACTTCGGGCCTGAGAATCAAGGTGTGCAATTATAGGATAACTTCGGGATTTTTCAACCTGGGCCTCATTTTCCCATAATTTGGGGTCTAACTGACTAATGCGGACATCAATTGTTGACATTGGTCCAGTATTGAGCGAGAACGCAGCCGTGTAACATCTCCATTGTAACCAGTAAGTCCATTGTAACCAGTTAGACCCCAAATTATGGGAAAATGAGGCCCAGGTTGAAAAATCCCGAAGTTATCCTATAATTGCATACCCTGATTGTCGTGGCTCCCCTGCTGACAACAGAGCCTTAACTTGAAACTATTGTTACCATTGAAACAACACAATAGGTTTTATGATGTAACAGCGGGGCATTTCATTTGTTGGTTTCAGGTACCACCTTGGTGTTTGCGATCCCAAATCCCTGCTTACTGCTATATTAAAAACATTTTTCTCACACATTTATTCTCTCCTGTGTACTGATATGATCACAATAAGGTTCGGTGGGAGTAATCATAGTATGTACCTCAGTCAATCCTTTAATTTTGGGTAGAAAAACGAAAAAGTATGAAACTGTAATTGGAAAAAAGTATGCAACTCTTAATTGATATCTACTTTAGTTGATATTGACACAAAAGATTGAACAGGTTTTACGGTTCTGGATACGATGCATATCATATGACTACCACTACATTTATTTTACACACACAATCAACAGACCTACATCTCTTCAAACAACACCCCCACTCTGACCTGCAGCAAGACCTGCTTATCAAAGTATTTCCAAACGTATTGTCGAATAACACCTTCCTTATGTGTGACCCAAGGGCAACGCACAGGACTTGGTTGAAATATACGATGGTCTGACGGTCAGACTGCAAGCACAGTGAGAGACTAACAGTCAACTCATTGTATTGCACACAGCGTTCAACAGCCTCTGTAGGCATTGTGTGTTCCCAGCTTATATAACGAGTTGGCCTTTTAATTAGCTGTTCTTTTGCACTTCAACAATAGATGGTGATTTAGGCACTTTCCCTCCAAGAGTAGTAATTGTTTAACTAATTTATAGAGAAGCCGACACGGCAAGGTTCACCATGTGAATGTGTTGTTTATGTTAGTTGTTCATAGATTTAATAAATTGTGTGATTTTCATTCAAAACAGCAAAAATATTTTTTTCTTTGTTTGCTTTATTATATGGTGTTCTTCATATGCTCTTAGTCCTCGCACACTCCAAGCCATCTGCCAGGGAGATGAAGGCCGGGGAGAGCGAGGGGATCCCTGGGAGAGCAGCTCTCGTGTCTGGCCTGCAGCTCTCTTGTACAGCATATGGAAGCAGTCAAGCCTGAAGCTCACTGGACCTGCAAACTCAGGTGATAGAGGAATTACTGGAATGACTGAATGTATATGCAACATACGTGTGAAGCCATACGCCGTTTGGTATCGTCTTTTTTTAAATCTACACACAAAACTCATGTGTATATATATACACAGTATATATATATATATATTATGTAATACTATGTATGTCATACATATTATATGTAGTGGAATGACAGGTCTCCTCCAGGGTAAACCTCACATAACTGCCAATGTTATTTGGCTTAGCAGTTAGCCATTAAAGCATTCGTCTTCCAATCCTGTCACAGTTTGAATTGTTCTTTGTCTTTGTGAAGTTTTTTTTTCTTGAAGAAGTTAAGTAAAGAATTTTTTGGTTGAAACTTTTCAACAGTCTGCATTTAAGTCCAGAACCTGATCAGACCAAAATGGACTTAGCAGAGACAAACCTCCAAGGGTCCCTGTCATTCGCAGACACGAACAGCAGATCCATCAACTTGGACACAGACTTAGCCAGCTGGCTGAACAGCAGAATAGTGGGTTTACAAATATCATGGCCCAACTTTGAGGTATGGTGATCCAACCTCAGCTGTGTCCACCTACTGATCCCCCAATTAACCCCCCCAACTGCTGACATTAGTGTTCAAGCTCTAACCATTATCCTTCCCATCTGACTGCTCCCGTATAGCCTACGTCATGGTTCAATCTCCAGCAGTTCAAACAGGAGTTGAATTAAGTGTTCCACCACCCAGTTTCAGGAAGGGAGGTGGCCGGGAAGCTCCTCCGTCTTCAGTAAGGGGTTCGTAGCGTTGTGTATTACGCTATAGAGTTCATACACTTGCCGCAGAGACCGCCTGGAACCCTGATGCATTGGTCGACACCTTTCACCACGGCCTGTCAGAGGAAATGGAAATGGAAAGGACGAGGTAGCCTCTCGGGAACTCCCTTCCAGCCTGGTCCTCTTCATTGATCTGGCTGTCTGTTCTACTAAACTCTATCAACTCTATAAAAGCTTGGATGGCAGATCATTTTCTTCAGCTAAATATTGATTAAACAGAAGTTCTTATTTCTGTCCCAGTTGGCATTGTCCAACTATCATGACCTCAAGTCTTGTGCCACAGCACTGCCACCTCACCGTTCACTGACTGTCCATCGACCTTCTCCCTGCTACCTCACCCCCTCGTGGCCATTTGTATTCCCTCTCTGGGCCAGAGCGGGGAGCTATGGACGAATACATCCGGGAGTCTCTTGATTCTGGCATCATTCGGCCCTCTTCGTCTCCAGCAGGAGCTGGGTTTTTCTTTGTGGAGAAGAAGGGCAAGACACTCAGCCCCTGCATCGACTATCGTGGTCTGAATGACATTACCATGAAAAATCGTTACCCCCTGGCCACTTATTTCCACTACTTTCGAAAATCTGAAAGGTGCCACCATCGACTTGCGGAGCGCATACCATCTAGTCCGCATTCGACAGGGAGATGAGTGGAAGACTGTTTTTAATACCCCTAGTGGGCACTACAAGTATTTAGTTATGCCCTTTGGCCTGACTAACGCCCCTGCAGTGTTTCAGGCCCTAGTTAACGAACATGTCAGGGACATGTTAAACGATTTTGTTTTTCTGGACGATATTCAGATTTTGTCACAGTCAGAACAGAAGCATGTAAACCATAGCTGTCTGGTTCTCCAAAGACTATTGGAGAACAAACTGTTTGTGAAGGCAGAGAAATGTGACTTTCATGCATTAACCATCACATTTCTAGGCTTCATTGTTTCCGCAAGAAGTATTCACATGAATCCCACCAAGGTCAAGGCAGTAGTAGACTGACCCAGCCAACTAACCGGGGGGGGGGTTGCAGGGGTTCCTGGGCTTTGCAAACTTGTACAGACATTTATATCGGGGCTATAGCACCCTGGCTGCCCCATCGACTGCCCTCGCTTCCTGTTCAGTTCCCTTCATCTGGTCTCCTGTGGCTGACAAGGCCTTCCATGAACTCGAGCATCGGTTCACCTCTGCTCCCATCCTCACCCTGACTCCTCCTCATGCCTCGGATGTGGTAGTGGGTGGTATCCTGTCCCAGCGCTCGGCATCAGACCATAAGCTCCAACACTGCACTTTTTTCTCTCGTCGGATGTCTCCTGCCGAGAGGAATTATGACATTGGCAACCGGGAACTTCTGGCTGCGAAGCCAGCCTTGGAGGAGTGGAGGCATTGGTTAGAGGATCCATTCCTGGTCTGGACGGACCACAAGAACCTCAAGTATATCCGGACAGCAAGGAGGTTAAACTACCAGTCCCACACCGCCCTTGGTCCCACATGTCCACGGACTTTGTTACAGGCCTCCCTCCCTCTGATGGCAACTCAGTCATTGTTGTCGACCGTTTTTCCAAGGCAGCCCATTTCATTGAGGGGGGCCTGTCACAGTTTTAATTATTCTGTTTGTCTTTGTGTAGTTTTTTTCTTCCCCTCAGTTGTCCTCAGTTGTTATTTTCTTTAACCTGATTATCCTTGATTGTGTTCCACATGTGTTGATTGTTAATTGTTCCCTCCTGTGTATTTTAGCCCTCGGTTTTATTTGCCCTTTGTCTGATCATCCTGCCTGTTTTTTCGGCTTGTTTGTTCATCTTTTTTCTTGAAGTTTCTTTAAGTAAATACTTTTTTTGAAACCTTCATTGAGTCTGCATTTGAGTCCGGAAACTGATCCCTAAAAGGTTGCCGGTTTGAGTCCGACTCGGTTCGAGTCCGAGAACCGGCGTTACATGTATGTATATCGTTATATTCATATTTTACCAAAATCAAGCTCAAATGGAGTTGTGTTGCAGCTCTTGCATTGCAAACAACCAGATATGGTCTCCAAACAACCACCTACTACTGCTGTGTATGGAGGCGGGGTGGAGCTATGAGGTTTTGCCAACAGTTTAAGGATCCAATGGAGTTACGATGTTTAGTCGTAAGCTCTTTTTACTACTTTTCATTGGCATTGATTTAGCACTGAATAACTAATTATGGAGATATTTACGCCCGACAGTGACGATATATAGCTTACATGAATTTACATGGATTTGGAGTTTTCTCCTCTTTATTCCCTACCTATCACGTTACAAGCCATTTGAATTCATCAGTGATTTTTTCATTGAACTTGTCAGTTAAGACTTGAGGTGTAAGACTCTCTCTATATACTGAATGACCCTCTCTAGACTTGACTGGTGTATGAAGACATCCAGTCAGTAAAGGGTCCCTGGACAACAGGGCTGTCAGGATGGACTGTGAGACCACCACCGGTGGGACACATGTCACCGGCCAGGGGGACAGCAGATGGCGGGACGGACGCAATCAGTGAGATTCTCTCAAGTGTCTCTCAGTCTCTCTCTCTCTCTCTCTCTCTCTCTCAGCCTCTCTCTCTCTTTCTCTCCGTAGAACCAAACCATTAAAAAGATTCACATGTGACCGCAGCTCAGAGGAAGAGGAGGTCAGAGTGGAAAAGATGATGACTCTGACAGCGATGTGAAGTGTCCAGTTTGTTATCGCTCCAACTCCCCTCAAGTAAAAGCTAGACCTAGTAAGCTCTGTTTACAAACTCGACTCTATATGTATTGAACTGTGTTGGTGGTCAAGGCCAAAGTCGCTGAAGGAGGAATACGGATGGAGTTGAGTTGCGAGGAGAAATCTACCGAGTGCAAGTAGGTTGGGCGGCAAGTGCATTTCTTTGATAAACAAGTCACATACATACAATATATTTATAGCCAACAATAGCCAGGACATTCTGGACATGAAAACAGCAATTATTATTCCAAGTGTATAGTGCATGTCAGATGGTGGGATGGCCATTGTGTTTATGAACACAATGTATCTGTTGTATTTATGATGTCCTTCGTGTTTTGTGCAGCTGCTACTGGTGGTTGACCCTCGAGGCGGTCAAAAGAAGCGGGAAAATGAATGCACAATGAACCCGCCTGTATATCACACACAGTATTGTCTCTCCCTGTTATTTTGTTCAGGGCAGAGGGAGTGAATTTGGCCGGCATGATAAAAAGGAGTTCCTGATCCTTGAAACATCTCAACCCATGATTAGTATTATTAGAGTTAAACGGGATGTAGACTACATCAAAAAAACTACCATTAAATATGTAAATCGCTTGAGGAGTGTTTTTATTTTTTTCTGCTTTTTTTCATGAACTAGTTATAGGTTGCTAAGCTTTTGGATTCTTTATTTATATGGTTTTGAGGAAAAACAGTTTGCCAGCCGGTTTACTAGAATCCGTTCAGCTTTATCAGACATGTCTGATCTGTAACCTGGACATGTTATGTTGAATGTCGAATGAATAATATCGCTAAAGATGAATTCATCGTTATCCTGAACTCAATACATGAACCTAATAGGTGGTCACAGCAGTCAACCTATTAGGCTTTAAGCATAAACCTCTGTGTTTGTTTGTGTTGAAATTGAGGTTTTATAGGTTTTACCACCCACGAGACTCTGTTGGATGGTTCTGGTGTCGATGCCAGTGGGAGAAAAATGGAATTGTTGTGTATTTGGCTTTTATTTTGCATTTTAATGAATGTCCAGCCAGGGCACAATACATTAGCAGTATTTATCAAATATCTATATTTATGTTAATACTATTTACTATTTAATTCAGCTGAGCTCTCATCCAAAGCAAATTAATGAGCAGGGAGCCAAAAAGCCTAAACACTACACTATCCTTTCCACTATCCTACAATTTACAAAATCATTCATAACTACAGTGAATCTGAAAATACAACACAGCTGCAGGTCTAGTGAGGAATGCTGAGAGGAGGAAGTCTTGTTTTTTGAACTGAATTTCTACATAACTCTCCTCCATTGTTCAGTATTGTTCACTGTGACGGTGTATCTGTGATGACAATGTATAAATGATGTCATAAACAAGTTGCTGTTAAATTAATTATTGGTCTATTGTCAGACCAACCTGATGAACCAGTAAAATGCCTTGATAGTCCGATTCCCATATCTGGTTCAATGAGAGATATCTTGTTGAAAATTGTTTTGTCGCAAGTATAAAAGACCAAACAACCTATAATTACGTCCATGAGTTACATACTACTATAAATAGTTACCCAGTTAAAATATAATGTGATCAAGAGAATTTAATGCATTTTATTAATCAGATTCGCTTTATAGTCACTATATTAAACATTACGCGTGGCTGATTTGTTTTAGTGCACATTTAATTACAGCGGTAAGATATAGTCTATTAAGGATCTTTTAAAGTTAGTTGGCTTTTCGAAGGTTTTATTCAATGTTGTCTACCAAGCTCTAATATATGGAAGAATCCAGTGAGCGTAGATATACCGATATGTGGCTCCAAGCATTTAACCTCTCATTGTTGCAGGTCATGTAAGCACTTTTTTAAAATATTTGTGTAAATAAAGCTATACCAACTAAAAAGGTTTTAAGCCTGCTTTTAAAAGTCAATCTGTGGGATTGACTGGGAAGCTGTTCCAACGCATGGAACAACAGAAGGCTGCTTTGCCAGCTTTAGTGTTAACCCTGTAGACCTGACAGGCTCATAGCTGACAAGCATGTTGGAAAAATCATCTGGTGCCAGGAGGCCAGTGAGAGCTTTGTAAACCATCATAGATACTATTAGTGGATAAGTAATAGTTTGTGAACTATCTGTTCAAGAATTTTACTGAGAAAAGGGAGGTTAGTGTGGTCAATCTTTTGCGCAGTATCTAGGAAAGCACAAGGAATGATTGGATCATTTGCTAACTGTTCTGATTACCATCAAAATCCAGGAGGCCCAAGGACAAACCCGGTACCGAGCAGAGGTAACCATGGCCAGAGGGAGACAGCTTTAAAAAAAACCCAAGTAAGTTGTGGTGACGTAGTGTAGTAGTGATTACATTTTAGGTGCTTTGGGCATGTGGGAAGTAGTTATTCTTGTGGCGGGTGGTTCGAGTCTTTACAGTCCAGAGGGGAGCGCTTGGAAGATGTGATGGGCTGGATGGTAAGTGTGGGAAAAATATTGCATTTCATCATGATTGTAACTTAGAAGTAAGCGTGCCTTATGACCTATTGCCATGAAGAAGGATGAATAGTTTAGGGACGTGTGATTGCTTGATATATCCTGTGAAATGTATCTGTGTGTCGGAGCACACAGGGTCACTGAAAATCTTTTTGGCCCTTTTGCTTGACCTGGAAGTACAGAGGTGCTGAAGGGTGGACAGCTCACACCCGATGATCCGCTCTGCTGCTCTGATGACCTGTTGGGTCTGTCCTGTCCTGGACGCTGGCAGACCAGACGGTTATTAAGGAGGAGAGGATGCAAGGGTCACTGTATTTCATCAGTAGTTCACAGGGTCTTCCAGTTAGGCATAGCCTATTCACATTGTTTCATAAATACATTTATTAAATTAAACCCATAAAACATTTAACAGAATTGGCGACTTTTTAAAGGCTTATTGAATTAACTTTCCGCTGATGAGGTCACATGATTTACTGTCAACTGCGGAGGTCCGCCATCTTGTCTGCAGCCAGGTACTCTTGGCCGGAGAATGTGTACTAAAACAAATCGGCCACACATAATGTTTAATATAGTGACTATAATGAGCACATTGCAATTGTGTATTTTAACAAACATATATATATGGAATTACACAACAGCTCGAGATTCCTGCATAACT
>OMKN01014150.1:0-10421 GCA_900302345.1 Melanonus zugmayeri | reverse complement strand
GCCTCCCCTTATAAACACACACACACATGCACACTGGCATGCACACACACACACACACACACATACAAACACATACACACACAGGCACACACACACACACACACACACACACACACACACACACACACACACACACACACACACACACATCATCTTCTTCATTTCCCTGTGTTGGAATCCCACCCTCCCTCACTCTCTGCCCTGTTTCACTCCCAAGTTGCTCTCTTAACCTGCTTGTGTATCCACTGTTAATCTACTGCCACTGTGCTCTGAGCACTTTTAATAAAAACATAGCCTCAAATCCGCCACTTTGAAAAGGCTACTAATTGCGCAAAAGAGCGATCATCCCCTCAGATGGGTTTAAGGACTTAAAACTCACAGATTAGAGCCCTGATAATGTGACAATGTACGTTTCACTGTTATTTAACGCAAAAAAAGCAACAAAAGTGGGGCATTCAGCGCTTAAAACAATGTGCCATTACATGTGCCAGACCTCGTCAGGAGACACAGTACACTGACTTAATATCATGTCATCTCTCTCTGAAGCCTAAACTAGGACAGAAGATACAATGACAGCCATTAAAAGGCTTTGTCTTTGTTTCCTCTGTGATAAAGACAGGAAATGCAGTGACCTTTTTAACTCATATAGTGACCTCTGTCTTTAGCGTCAATGCATTGAAGTATAATTCCAAGGCTTTTCAAATGTGCCGAGGTAAACTGTCGGCACCGGCGCTGGGAAATGCACTTATAATGCGGAGTAAAAAGCAACAAGTCAAGCCAACTTTACCGTACCAGTCTGTTTGTTTATCGGCCAATATCTGCTCATAACTTCCAAATCCTATTTCAAAGAGTCCAACTGTGGCACATGAAATGTATATGATTTCATATCGAATGGTAACTTTAGATTTTAAAATCATTCCACAATCTCCCAAAAGAGATGAATCCTGATGAACTCTTCTCTAATCTCTAATTTCACACAAATATATGTAATTCACACCCATTATGGAACTATGCAGTGGATTTTAGGTCATCGTTATACTACACATACTGATGTATGTATCCATATTTGTTATACCGGATGTATTTATTTATTTTTAACTGGATTTATGGACTGAAATCGGTAAAGCACCTTCATACTACAATGTCGTTTTCTGATACAAATTGACATGACTTAATGTTATATGCTATAGTCTTAATGATCAAAGTCACTCTCTAAGACTCTGTATGTTACGTTTTTGACATAATGGTGACATTTCCATTCATTAAATCTAGTTGTCCGGTGAGGCCCAAGAACTGTTCTCCGTGCGCCATGGTCCGGTCCGCGCCGCCCGCATCCTTCCAGCCCCGCATATCAGTGAGTAGTGAGTCTTGATTGATTATTGATTATTCCCGACAGACTTCAGTTCACCTGATAGCTTGGAATCCCTTTAAACCGTTCATTAAACCGACCATTCTTCTCATGTTGTGCTGCAAATCGTCCTTTCTTTCTATACTAACTGTACTGCTATGTTAGAAATAAATGAGACCGGTATGGAGCGGTGCCTTAATAACATTGAGGTACAACATACCTCAATTTAATTTCAGATGTACCCTGTGCTTTGTAATATCTGGTACACTGTGCTCCCTAGTTCCTCCTGATGTTGTGCTGTTTGAAGTGTGCACTATGCCCATCTTTCTCAGCCTCTCCCTCGAGGACGCTCCCCCGCCACCCCACCCTACCGCCGGCTCCTCGGTCCCATAGTATTATGAAGGATAATTGCATTTACTAAAGGTTAGGAAAGGAAGAGACGGGGTCCGGTGAAAAACATAGCCAAGGCTTTTATTTAATCACCTCCAATCAGCCCAGAGGAGGAGGGGGACAGAGGGAAGAATTAGACACACGCAGACCCTCGTGTATCAAACAGTGTGCCCACCAGGCTTTCGTGTTTGCTAGCGAGATTTACCGGTTCCCAAAACGTCCTGCAAGGAAGACTTATTGTCGTAGTTGTTCAGAGCCTGTGCACCTCAAACATTTTATTTAAAAAACAGTACACAAATACTATAGGTTTCTACATCAATGGGAATCACTTATAAACATACTTAATAGTTTATTCTCTTTTCCATCATTCATCACTTTTTTTGTTGCTTTTTCTGCTTTTACATGAAATAATTTGCTTTTTAACACTCAGGTGACATGTGACAAAAAGCTGATTTTCTGTCCGTCTTAAAACAATTATGATGTTAACATGTGATGTCAACATCTATCAAAATAAATATTTTTTATTGCAAATCAAATTAAAAAAATGGCAGGCAATTTATGATTAAAGATTCGGAGTATACACTAAGCACATTAAATTATGTTTCTAATTTCATATCTTTGTGGGCAATACATGCTAACTAGCGTACATCGCTATTTTGTGCTCAAACTAGCACATTTATCCGTGCCCATTTGTCTGTATGACATCATCAATGGAAATTACATGACTATCCTGCAAACCAGAGTCAGGTCGGACACAGTTCTGTCAAGTTGGCCAATTTTAAATAACATGTACTGTAGATGATAAATCTAAAACCTCAAGTGATAATTCTAGCATTCCTCATAGAAGGTCAAGGAAATGAATATCAGCAGTACTGATATCCTCTTTTCTTCCCTCTCTGTCTCCTTCCCTCCCATTGCGTGTCTGTTTGGAACACAGGGTTGAATATAATTTCAGCACTAGTGTTCACATCCTTAAGGCCATGATGTAATTGGATATCTCGTTCCACTAATTAGCTCTTTTTGAGGCATGAAGTTGGAGTGCGGTGTCACTGCAGGTATCAATCAGGACTGTGAAGTACAGTGAAAAAGCCCCTGCTCGCTTGCTTGTGGCGGTCTTCTGGTGAGAAAATTAGCTTTTTGTTCTCCGTCCATGCTACGGTCCTTTGGCAGATTTCAACAATGCACAATGACGCCATTGGAAGAGGCCCTGGAAACGGATGAAAGCAAACTACAGTAATAAGAAGCAGCAGATCACCCCGACACATGAGTGGAGTAATTCTCCCGGCAGAAAATAAAAATGAATTGTACGACTAGAGGGGAGGACACTGATTGCAATCTGCCAGGGCGCAAACAGTGTTGCACTGTGGTGAGCTGTTAAAAGGCCCAATTGTCTCTGATGGGACCTCATGGGTGGGCGGATTTGGAAAGACCCGAAAATAGGTGTTGATTATAATAAGCCAAGGTCTGCCCTTCCCAGAAGACGAGGAAGTAGTGGTTTCGCAAAGGGGAGTAAATCCATTTATCCACATCCTCCCTGGAGTTTTTAACCTATGCTCTTCCGTTGTCCTGGAAAATGGGGCGTCACACACACAGGGTCTTGTTTGACAACAAATGAGCATTGACATGTAACCCTAATATGCATTTTCTCCTGGTGCTCTCTCAATGGAATGCCATTGTGTGTGTATATATTTTAGTCAGAATAGATGTCCCCGCCATGTTTTTATACTTTTTTATTTCAACTTAAACTAATTAAATATTCCATAAATACTACAGTATGTTCTTTAACATAACAAGTACACGCTATACATTTGATGCACATATCCACATTGTAGCATTCAAACACACAAAATCCTTATTCGTGTCACTATTGTCAACAAAATATTAATATTTTCTCACTTTTTCCTCAATGTGTCATTTTTAGTAAATGCTCTCTTCCAAGGCAATCACATTGTGTGGGTGTGTCATGAGTTAGGATGTCCAACGACCCCATCTTGAGTGTGAAGGGCTGGTAGAGAAGGGTATGTCTGCTACTATGCCACACCACAGGAACTCATGCTGATTGCTGTCAAGCCCCAAATTGCAGTCTTCTTAAAGGCTAACATCATCTTTAATTGAAGCACCCTTTATCCCTTGGATCTCATGTTTCTTTACCAGTCTCTGTCAATGAGGACATTTGGGAAAATATGGGACCCTCTTCCCTTTTAGATTTTCTCCCTTTATATATTTCTATTCTCAGTAGTCATCATGCACAATACCCGGCCTTCACATATCGCTCATGTGTTGACATGAACGATTCCTCAGTTTTCGGTGTAATCTGTCTAATCTATTGTGAACTTTTACAGTAAATGCCGTTTTCTTTTTGTGAGCTCAATCTTCTTATCTCCATATATTGAAGCAAGGGAAAAAAGCAATCTTATGTCTCAAATAATTATTTCTGATTTAGGGGATGGTCAATTGTCTTGGCCCATAATTTGATGAAAGGGCAGCAGTTGCAATGTTATCAATACACGTCCTGTTGTGACAGTATGGCAGTATGGCTGTATGACAGCATGGCTGTATGACGGTATGGCTGTATGACAGTATGACAGCATGGCTGTATGACAGTATGGCTGTATGACAGTATGACAGTATGGCTGCCACTTGACTGTTAAACATGAAGGGGGCAGACAACACTTGAGATCTCACATGCTCTTGAGAATGATCTGCTTTGTTGCGTGTTTCTCATGTCTTTGTCTTCCTGCACCTCTTCCCACACAGGTCATCTGAAGACAGACAGTTTTTCAGACAAGAGGCCCCTGCTGGGCGTTTGCAAGAGCACAGGGTCCTCTGGGTGAGTACAAAGAGCAGCGCAGCATACATACCCAGAGCACAGGGTCCTCTGGGTGAGTACAAAGAGCAGTGCAGCAGACATAACGTTCTTTGTCTAAACTGCATTCATGGTTGCAATTCTCTGCAGATCCATGGTGTTTTCTTCCCAAAACAACATTATTGTACACGTACATGTATGTATTACATAACTAATTGAACAACTTGTATTATCAAGGGGAATTGTTAGAAGAGGTTATACTTGGTACACATTTGAAGCTTACCTTGTATTACGGTAGCCTTATGTGTGAACCATTGTTCAAAGAGATTTGTAGTAGAGATCTGAGTAGTATCCTGTCCTCTTGATTTTTTTTGTCTTCTCTAAAGCGGGTGGGGTTTGTGCTTACACATTTACCACCAAGAGAAACAGCTGCCATTTTCTTTGAAAGAAAAGCCAGATCTAAGGGCGCCCCATCACTTGAACACAAACTCTTTGCATTCACCCGGCAGTAACTTGGCCAGTAGCCTGGGACATTAGATCAGCAACTGTGATTTATAGAATCTAGTGGCAAAACATTATTGTGTTTCTGTTGGGCCGAGGGCGGCGGTGGTGCGGTACTTGAGCCTTCATTTGTATTCAGACAGGGCGTCTGAGAGTGGCAGAGATTAAACAGATGTGCTGACCCCCTGGGAACAGCAAAGTGTGTGTGGACAGGGGATGTCATGTCTTGCTTTTGGTGTGGTGGGCCAATGGAACTTTGAAAAAAAATAAACGCACACACGGCAACCTATTATATTTCCATACTAGTTTTTCCCCTAGACTCTCTCTCCACTCCCCCTTACAGTATTTCTGTCCCTCTTCCAAAGCAAGTCAAATTTTAACTTGATATTTCCTCCTCGGGAAATGAAATAAGGAAGTCCGTCTTGTGCCGGGCTTCAACAGAGAGACCACCTTCCACACGTTCTCCATGGACGACTGCCCCTGTTTCTTACACTGCTAATGCTGCTGCTGCTGCTATTGCCTCTGCTTGGTCCATGTCCTCACTGACACCGAGACAGGCAGGGTTTTTTTCGATGGCTTGGCCAAGAACCCAGGCGGCTCTCTGCGCTAATGCCAAAAACATGTGCCGTGTTGAAAAGCAGAAACCCTGACCTCTGGCTGAATGGCACAGCCTGCCCTCAGAAGTGTTTGGTAAATAATGCTTCTTTCAAAGTCGAGGGGAAAAAAGCTTCCGGGTGCGGCACAGTTCTTTCCACTGGGCCTGTGTTCATAAACTTACTAAGGTCCTCACACAATTTTTAGCATATAATCATTTTGAAATAACAGCTTTTGTAAACCACCAAAAAGGATGCTGTCCTGACACTTAAATGGAAAACAGATTGGAGTCTTGGCCGCTACAGCAGTGCTGGTTTAGGAGCTGGTTCAGTCAGCTCCAGGCTTAGATTACAAGATTTGCAAATTAAAGGAAAACCAGAAGGGGGGAGGCGTGGGGATCATGTGTGCCGAAGCCCTGTACTTGTGGACTTCCACCCAGGCACACTCAAAGTAATTTTATCAATGGAAAGGATTATGCATTAAGTCTCAACAATGTATAGATCTGGTTATTTTCCTGTCATCGGAGCAACGTTTGTCCCTTTCACTCTCAACAAAAGTGCCAGTGGGTTTGCAGAATTAATAAAGAATGCCGGTGCCATTGTATTCCCTGGTATGGCTTTTTTTTGTATCTGGAATGGATTTATGTTTCCTAACATTGCCCACCGCTGTTATTTTTCTTTCATTTTATGTCCGCAGGTATTACAATTCTGGGATTTATGTCTGCCCTTTCTGAAGGAATGCAAATCATATGGGCAAGGGAGAGGTGATTTAACTGTTTGTGGGAGTTTTCGAAGCGCACCCTCGTCAGGGTAAAAGTTCAGCGCTTGAAGAAGCACGCTTTTGTTCTCTCGTTGAGAACTGGCTGTATTGGATTCAAGGCAGGGAACTGTCGGTAGAGTCCCTGACATTTCCAGACGCACACCCACTAGCACCACCACCACCACCACCACCCTTTCCAGTTCCCCTCAAAACAGCATCTCCAGATGCTGAGAGGATGTGGTCCATCTTGTTTTCTTTTAACCAATACAGCTCTCTGTCACCATGGAGATTACTACTGGATTGGTTACCCTGGGCTTCCGGCTCTAACATGCACGGATGTCCTGGGCTGATGTCATGGTCATTGCTTTAACCTTGAGCTACTCCCACTTCTAAGGGTTACACAACCAAAGATCTCTTATTGGCAATGCCATCACTGCTGCCATGCCTGCATGTTGTTGTTGTTGTTTTTTTAAAGGGGGATTGTGTAATTATACCCCTTTGTGCTTAAACATTCCGGCACAACACTATTTTCATAAACAGTAGGACGACATGTAGGACATTTGAGTCAGCAAGCATCAAAGATTTATGCAGAGTGCGTGAGATATGAACGATGATGATAATAAATGGTGCAATATCGATTGTACTATATTCAGCACTAGTGGAAATAAGCAGTAAGCCGTCATTTGTCATCGCATTTCCCACAGGTCCAGCTGACGCATCCTACCCTTTATGTATTGTTGTTGTTTTTTTTTTTTTGTTTTTTTAAATAAAAAAGATGCAGGATTAAGGGGATATTGCAGATGTGATGCTTTTAATCCCTAGCATTCTCCTTTGTCACAATATGATCTGTTATCTTTAACAAAACACCACCATAATCCAGCTCTCACAGCATAGACCCATTGCTTGATTTAGACTAGACAAAAACTTTTTGTTAATATTCTAATGTTTGAATTATGGCTTTATTCCTCCTGAGATGTGTCAAGTTGATGGGACATGTTTATGAATACAGTGACAGTACAATACTAAGCAAGGAGCTCAAACAGCATGAGAGCTTGAACATGATCTCCCGCTCTTTGAAGTACGAGGCTTGTCTTCAATTTGTGGGTGAAAATGCCATGTTCTTTTTTGAAAATGGGGCATGGGTTAATCATAGCAATGTCATTTTGTCATGTCCCCCAGTGGAAAGCGGTACTCGCTGAAGTCTCCCAACTTCCTATTTTTCGGCGTCCATGCACGCACACGTGCACATGCATGCGCGCACACACACGTGCATACAGAAATGTTTATTTTGATTTGCATGTCTGTTTTGTGTCTATCTCAAATATATTCTGTCTTGTCTGTTTTTCTGTTGAAACAGAATGTCAGATTACACGCAGTAGTACTGGAAGTGGGATATAAACACATTCCTAGAAGCTAAGTGATTTGTAATGACTTTTCTGGTCTGATTACTATAAAGCAATTTGGTTTTCATATTATCTAATATATATTTTTTTCTCCATGAATACATTCTGCTGAGATGCAGCTTATTAAAAATAAAGTAAGGCCAGCTCTCTAAAAGTCTCAAACATCAAAGAAATGTTGCACCTGAGTGCGACATGGAGAGGGAGGAAGACGTGAGGGACGTTTGGCAATTCATCAACATGCTTGATAGCAAATGCTTTTGCTATTGAACATGCAGCTGTCCCAGTCAGAGATTCCTTGTCCTCCTGGGTCCCTAAGAGAGTCTACAGGTCTAGTATGCCCCCTTTAGATCTCGCCGCGGGCCCTTTGATGCCGATGGGACGGACCCATATAACTCATGGTCTCTCAGGATGGGAAGAGCAGTTCCCTTCACATCTGCCTTTTGAAGAGTTGCAAAGCACTTTTCCATGATAATGATAAGTGGGGTATCAACTTGGTGACTGGTAGACATTCCAGACAACTTTGATGTATAAAGATGAATGTTGTCAATCTTTATATTTTTTTATCAGTTTAATCACACTGTCTGTATAGCTTCAATATTAATCTCGTTAGACTCCCTCAAGAAGTAGTGACTTTACACAATTCATTTTCAATTTTATTTTGATATATATCATTATTAGTAAAGTTGATGATGGTAGTTTCTATTAAATTATTCAAAATGCCAATTCACGAACAAATGTGAGAACCAGATTTTTAAAGTATCTCAAAATGAAGCTTGGAAATGGCAGTCTTCTGGAAAACTCTAGGTAAATCGCTTTTACGCAAACTCCTTGAATGTCATCTATAGCTGATAGCATTATGTGTATTAAATCACCGGTCTATCCTCTATCAACTTTAAGACTTGTATTCTCTATTGTATTTACATGTTGTTTATTATTATTATTATTATTATTTAAACTGATGAAGCTGTGTTGCTATATGATATTGCAGCTTGCTAGTATAACAGTTATATCTCCCATGAACAGCTGTTTCTTGTGTTAAGTGCTTCCACTTAACTTGAACAGAAAATTGGATCTATTGCAAGCTATACTTTAGGTAATGAATATTAATATCCACTTCACTGCTGTCAAAGGAACTAAGCGAGCATTGGATTAATGCACTGCCTAGACATAAATCACTCAGGAGTAGGTTGTCCTCAGTTGTCCATTTGTTATTGGGCAAGTTGTAAGCACTGTATTTTCTTTCTTTTGTCCTTTATACATTATCTGTATATCCATTTACATTTAGTTCTGATCATTTAGAAGAACTGGACAGATTGCAGTTAACAAAGTGCAGAATAAGAAAAGGGTTGGACAATATCCATTGCCACTGTCCTGTATTACTACCTAGGTAGGTAGAGTGAGACGTTCATAATCCATAAAACGCCAAGAAAGTGAGCTTATGTGTGCATACATGAACACAAAGGACAATGTGTTTTCAATATGAAAGGTAGGGCACCAAATAGGGAAGGAAATGTATTTCTGCAGGCAGCACTGTAGACATGGAGCTGTGGTTGAACTTTTTACCCTAATTACTTTGCTGCTAATGCCCACGGCATGCCAGAACTATCCTGACCCCCTTCATGTCCCCAGCATCCTCTGATGTGGCTAGGGCCGGTTGTACATGGAGTGCTGCTGGGTCAGTGGTGAGTGGATGAGGTGACAATATAGGGAGAGGTAGCTCTGTGCGTGTTGTTTTCTGCTCGTCTTTCGGTTTTAAGAACTTACAGTAAATGTTACCACTGTCCTTTATTGATGCATATGTGGAGTTGTAATGTGACATATTTTTCTAGGAGCGAACTTCAGTAAGCAACAAAATGACCTCATTTGTGGTGGCTGTCATTTGTTCCCTTAATGTAGTGTAAAGGTTGGTTTAAAACCTTTATTTGCTACACAAACATCTATAACGTCTATAATGTGAACATTTCTATGCCCTCTTAAGCATTACTTAATCATGTAATTATTATATCAGCAACTTGTTTCCACTCGTGCAATCAATAATTTTAAGTTTAAGTAGTTGATTGTTGAAAGCAAGCCTATTAGTTAATGATTGTGGTCTACATTTTGAAGACCACATTCATTATTTAATAGGCTTGCTAATTGTGATCATTATCAAATACTGTAAAATGTTTAAAATTGCAACTCAAATTGCAATAAAAGTTCAAGCCTAAGAACCTGGTGTTTATATTCCCCAGTATCAGGAATTCTTCATTTCCAGTTTGGGGACCAACATTTTTCCATTTGGGAAGAAGCTAGTCTCACAAATCTGATGGCAGTCAAGCTCAAATCTGGGTGAACGGGGTGTTTCTTTTTATTCGCTTCATATTTGTTTCGACCAATCTTGTTGCTGGAAGCAGGGATCTGTAAGCACGCAATTGGCTATTAACAGTGAACACAAACTCGGCCCGCACTAGTAAACAGTAAAAAATAAATAAAAAGTCTGTAAAGGTTTCAAATCAATGGGTAGATTGCCCACTGTAGAAATACACTTATTAAAATCCCCTTCTGAAAGCTTTGTCTACTTGCGCAAATCAGTTTCTCTCCGTAATGAAATAGGAAACAAGGCGTAACTCCGCCCATTTTG
>OMKN01014126.1:17824-43042 GCA_900302345.1 Melanonus zugmayeri | reverse complement strand
AGCGCAATGTGGTCGCGCTGTAACGTCAATGAGGATTTGTATGGGGCCGAGCTAGCTAGCTAACAGGGGGATTTTATCCATCTGTATTTGTCTTTTCCTCACGTCACAAGCGGTGTAGTGAATCCACCAGGGAGACACACAGGAGAGCTGATACTAACCTCTCTGCTTTCCTTTAATGGGGTTAAATAAAGATCAAACTCACAGAAAAGGCCAATCCTTTCCACAGGGCAGGACAGTGTGTGTGTAGGGAGTGTGTGTGTGTGTGTGTGTAGGGAGTGTGTGTTTGAAGTCCACATAGTGCTGCAAACACTGGCGTTGCGTCCAGAATGCCAAAGCCAAGTGTTTGTTGTTGTTGTTGTTGTTGCCCGCTGAAGTAACTTGCATTGCTTTACGCAAACGCACACATGTACATACACATGGACACACACACACACACACGTATATATAATCACCCACACCTAAATACAAGTGTACACACACACGTGTATATAAATACACCCACACACCTAAATACAAGTGTACGTACACACACGTATATAAATACACCCACACACCTAAATACCAAAAGTACACACACACTTTTGTTTGTCGACAAGTCTAATCGCCCAATCACAGGTTTGAGCATTTGGCGAGCAGCTCGGACGGGATTCATCCCCATAAATAGCAGGTAAGCGACAGGTGGACACCAGGACATAACCCAGACACAGGACCTGCGGGGCTGTGGGCTCAGCCAGGCTTGAAGACACCCGAGCACATCCATGTCCCGAGGAAGTGAAACCCACACCAGTCTCCTTTAACCCCACCACCACCCCTCCCTGTCCTTTGTATCCCATGATGCACCTGTTCTCCTTATTCAACAGCTTGTACCTGTGAGAACGCTTGCGGGCCGGCGGACAATGGCTGCTTTGTAACCTGTTGCCAGTCCGATAAGCAAGCAAGTGGCGGTTGGGTTTGTCAATTATCTTCGCTTTCAAGACCTACACCAACTTTTTCACCACTGTTTCAGTCATCTTTCTGTCTTTGTGTATTGTCTTTTAGTTTGTACATTTTGGACATAGTACATTTTTGTCTGTCAGTGACTTATAAAATGTTTTATGTGTGCACTTCAACCACCAATTCCCGTCATGTCTTATCGTCGGAGCAATAAAGTGTTCAGAGTCTTGCTTCCCTGTCCAAAGAAGTTGACTGAGAAATGACATCATCGTCATAGAAAAGTGTCAACAAGCCGTCTTTACGAGGCGGCTTTCCGGGGCTGACATCATGACATCAAAGCACACCTCGGCCCACACCATTACTACGGCCCTGCTGCCAAGGTTTTACAACGACTTTATAGCCATGTAAATGTATCACATTTCCTTGTCTGGGTGGTAAGGGTGTGGCAGTGGTTCGCGGTGACTGTGTGTGTGTGTGTGTATGTGTGTGAGTGATTGCCAGTGCAGGTACAGAGTTTAATGCAGTTTTCATCCTTTGGTAAACAAATCTGAAAGCGGTGGTACCACATGTCAGTAAAAGCCGAGCTGCTTTGATATCTGGCATCCAGTGAGGCTGTAGTGAAGAGGCTGTAGTGTTGTGGGAGGAACAGTCCTCCAAGAGACGAGAGCTGCCGAGCTTTCATATTGAGATTTAATTTTGTCCACTGGCACCTGATGATTCTGATCACCAAGGCCCAGAAATATATCCTGGGAATAGACTCAAGGCAAAATATAAAATTATATTCCACAAATAAACCCTCAAACACTGTTCTCCTCCAAGAAGAACATTCGAAGCATGACATCATTAAGGTATTCTTGTCAGATTTTCCTACACAAAGTTGCAGTGTACTAATAGAACCACCGCAGAGCACCAATAGAACCACCGCAGAGCACCAATAGAACCACCGCAGAGCACTAATAGAATCACCGCAGTGTACTAACAGAACCACCGCAGAGCATTAATAGAACCACCGCAGAGCACCAATAGAACCACCGCAGAGCATTAATAGAACCACCCCAGAGCACCAATAGAACCACCGCAGTGCACCAATAGAACCACCGCAGAGGACTCGGAATGTCCACAGCCCTTGCGATTGGTCAATGTTGGGGTTTTTTTCTTTTCTGGGTGGGTGGCCAATCGGAAAAAAGAGCAGAGAGAGGGACAATAGGGGGCGGAGATTCAAGAAGCCACAAAAAAAGGCCTGTTTCACCTTTGTCCACATCACCTCCATTGTTTTCACAACTTTAAAGAACAACTGAAACAAAAGGGTATTCCACGACCACAGAGGGCTGCTCTCCATTCCCTGCAGAACCAGCGGTGAACAATGGACGCCAGGACAACAATGGAAGGTGATGAAACCCGAGAGACGCCAGGGGCCTCGCAGCCTTGTGAGAGCCGCTCCCTCCAAGTCGGCTCGGAGACGAGAGACGAGGATAAAGGAGAGAAAGGGTGTAACCATGGGAACTGGATACTCCTATTTTCCCAAACGTAATGCGAAATGTTAAACTTGCAAGGATTTCACTAGGTCAGAGTCTTCTACAAGTTTGTAGGGGGCTTTAGTTTATGTACTAGTTGTTATTAACATCTAGGACAGTGTTTCTCAAATGGGGGTACATGTACCCCTAGGGGTACATTGAAGGATTGCAGGGGGTACTTGGAGAAAAAAAAGTCCTTTTTGTCATTTTAATATTGGTTATGTACAATTAATGGCACTTTAAGTCAATCTGAATAGGCCTACTAACATATAAGTTTGGTCAATCAATGAATTACAAAAATCGTACGTGAAACACGTGCCCATGTTCCTCGCTAAAAGTATTTGCACCAATGTTCATGTTCACACCATAACATGCACATTTATTATTTATATCCATTCCCATTTTTGTCAGTTTTGTGCTGGTAAGAGGTACTTGGCTGAAAAAAATATCTTAGAGGGGGTACATTAGTCAAAATAATTTGAGAACCACTGATCTAGGACATACTTTTATCCAAAATGAGCAACGGTGACTATAAAGACAGGCCATTAGGTAAGGGGGTCAGCCATGTTGTTCAAGGTTGTAAGTGCTTACAAGTAGGCTGAGGACATTGTGTATAACACCCAACATAACAACTTAGGCTGGGAGCTGAAGACCATTACCACTGCCCTGCCCCTCATTAATAAGAATAAAGTAGTCCTAAGTGGTAAAGCAGGGCAACAACACTACAAAGCTTAGGGGGTTTGATTACCACTGGGGCCATTTAGCAGACACTAAAGCATCTGCCTATTTTTTTAGATACATTAAGAGCAGGTAGGGGTTAGGCCATCTTGCTCAGGGATGCCTACAGGTAGACTGCGGACATTGGGTTTCAAACCCAGAACCTTTCAACTGGGGAGTCAAACACCCCTAACCATTTAACTATCCTGCTGCCATATATGTATTTACCTTCATACTTGGGGTGCACGCGGGGGGCATACGCGCCGAACTTGATCAGAACGGGGATGTCGATCCCCCGCCGGACCCACTCCACCACATGGGGGGAGGCCGACCCGGCGGCGGTGTTTCTGCTGGGGCCCGGCGGGGGCAGGCTGCAGTCCAGCTCCACCACACCCCCCTCCCGCCCTTGGATCTCCGGACTCCAGCCCCAACTCATGTCTGGGAGAGGGGCAGAAAAACATGGACTTTTGAGTCAGGGTCTGTACCCAACCAAACGATGATTGCATGCACCAGGAATTGAATTTATTTTTGATAGACGAACAATACACACAAACATCAGCACAGGAACGGAGATAAAAATAGGATATGCATCGTGACGCTGAATAACGACACAGAATATGCAGGTATGTAGGTCATAGACCTGATGGCATTTTAACTATACCCTATACATTATCATTATTTTATGATCATTTCTGATGTGTATTATTCATGTGATAACACCGGACGTAATTTAATTTACGACCCCACTACGAAAGAAACATGCGGCTCAATTCGGTTAGGTCTACAGGACAAAATATGATTACAAAATATGATTCAGAACTGCATGTGAAATAAAGCGATGCATATCTTAGTGTGGATGCTGACTTTGGAAATCAAAAAAAGGTGCTGATGTTGATACTCACAGAACATGCAGAAGAGCGAGAGCTGTGCGAGCGTCGGTAGGTCTGGCCGTGCCATCTCCATCTTCTGTCAGATCTCATATGATTGGCAGCATGTCCAATCTGTAGGTCACAGGGACAACACACATTCATTTTCCCAGGCGATACACACTAGTCATGGGCAGGATAGAGCGGTGTAGCGGTGAGGGCGTTCGGATCCCAGACGAGGGGTACTGGTTTGCGCCTGCTCCTTAATGACATGCATCTGAAATCCCAAAAGGTACTGCTTTCAATCCTTAATCTAAAAAAACTAATATGTTGGTATCCTTGCCTTCAGCAAGATTGCCTAATCCCTACGTGCTCCTTAACAACCTGTCTCTGTATTCACTGTCTAATGCTGCGTTCACATGGAATCAGGCAGACGGCAGACGGCAAGCCAGATATCATTTTAGTGGATGAGAGCAGGACGGTAAATCTAGGTGAGGCCGGCAGAAAATGCCGGCAACAGTAACGGTGGACGGCATTGGCGTCCAAAGTTAAAATATTGTAACTTTTTGCTGTCCTCCGCAACGGAATGTACGACCAGATGTTACATAGCTCCCTCACACAAGCAGAAAACAGCGATCTGGATGAGAAAGTAATCATTTTGGTGCAACAACACCTGGAATTATATGATCAGTTCTCCTTTCACTATCCATGGTCGAAATTAATGAATGACCTTATCATTTTGGAGGGAATTTAACATTAAAGTTTGCAATAGAATATTAAGAGAAAGCTGCATTTCATAGCTACATGCATTAGTACAATAATTACATAAAATAATTGCATTTAATATATTTTATTCCATTCTTTGTCAACAATATGACATTTGCATTTGTTTGTTTGTGTTTCCCGTCCAGAAGGTGTTGTCGGTCTGCCGTCTGCCTGATTCCATGTGAACGCAGCATAACCCCTGCCTGCTCGTTAACGACCTGTCTCTGTATTCACTGTCTAACTCCTACCTGCTCATTAATGACCTGTCTCTGTATTCACTGTCTAACCCCTACCTGCTCCTTAATGACCTGTCTCTGTATTCACTGTCTAACCCCTACTTGCTCCTTAGTGCTTAATGACCTGTCTCTGAATTCACCGAATTTTCTGCCGCTTTGGATAAAATGACTATATAGTTATATACTGCAGTGTTCCCCCTACATGCATCCAGCAGTGGCGCAGCGCCACCGCTGGATTACTAGCGCCACTGCAATCAGTCATGCAAAAAATGCATTTATTTATTTATTTAAAATGATGATGTACAATTTGTTTCATTTAAAAGCATATATCATAGGTGCCCCCTACTGCATTACTGTCATTAGAGAAATACTGAGAGAAATACTGTGGAAAAATACTGTTCTGCTATAGTAGAATAAAAAATGCATGATGATACTGTACGTTGCATTAGCACACAAATGGCTTTGGACTAAATGTATGACACATGTGACACATGACAATGTATGAAGAGAAAAGGTGTGCACACGCACATCAGCACTGTATGTGCACATGCACATCGAGCATCGTGCACATGCACATCAGCACCGTGCACACGCATCATCAAGATCACCTCACACACACCTCAGCACCGCTGGAAAAAAATGTAGGGGACACTGGAAAACCTGGGATACATCTGCAATCACACTGCCGGTTCTGCCGAAAATGAAAATGAAAACCCAAGGCAGCCCATTCTGCAGAATTTCCAATCATTGGAATTGATCCCATGTCATTCATTACAATAATGGGCCAGTCCCTCCCCTGCCAGAACCCCCCTCCGCCTTTTATGGGCCAAAATATCATAAATGTCATATAAATCTGAAAGGAGTTGCACACAGCAGAGTGACATATAAACCAGAGTTATTCAGGGAACATCGATGAAGTCCTGATGTAGACGAGTTCAAGGCCACCCAGGCCCAGCAGAAGGTTAAAAGATACACTGGATGAGTGGCGTGGAGAAAAGTGCTGGAGTCCACTACCAACACCTGGTAGGAAGCTCCAGAAATGTGTGCACCGTACTTTATCATTTATTTATTTAGGTATTTTCTATTTACTTGAGGACGTCTGGAATTCAGGCATTTCATTGCTGCTTGACTGCTGACTGCTGCTTTTTGTTCTATTCATGTGCACGGCATGTGACAACAAATATGAAACTTGCAGGTAAGGGGTTACGCATCTTGCAGACATTGGGGGATCAAACACTGTACCTTTCAACTATGCTACCTGCTAGCAGAGTAAACCACTATTATTCTGAGATATGTGTGCTAAAACCACCACACCCAGGACCTGTATTCTGCATCAGAGCTCCCGACCAGGGCAGGAGTGGACAGGAAGCGTGATAATACTGATACAAACCCTTCATCCAATTAATTACACCCGCTGAAAGAGCTAAAGCTATGGCTCCAGAGAGTGGGAGGTAGCCTCTGCCAGTGACCAAATCCTGGGTACACGTGTCAGGTCATGTACATGTGGAAGGGTGCCTGAGGATATATGCTTGGAGGAATGGATAGGCCTGGTGTTTTGTGACTCTGTGTGTGTGTGTGTGTGTGTGTGCGCCTATCATAACCAATTCATGAAGCTACAGGCAAAGTTTTACATGACAGTCTCTCTGCTAACACTGCTGTCTCTCTGCTAACACTGCTGTCTCTCAGCAAACACTACTGTGCAATAATCCAAACAGCATGAAAACACAGTATACAGCACTGTAGGCCTACCACCCCATACTGGTCCATCATAAAGGTATAAAGCATAAGAGCAGCACAAGCCCTAGGCTAGTCCCATAATATATGTTTGACTTCCACTGGAATAGACTACAATCTTGAGACAGAAATACATTTTCAATGCTGCTTGCTGCTGCTGTTTAGTGGGGGCCAGGTCTGTGTTGATACAAACTCAGTGTTTCCTCGGTTCAGACTTTGCCCCGGCCGTGAAATGACAAAACGACCATAAAGCTCTATGATTAGGGTGAACAGATATGAGTGCTTTGCCTACGAGCTGCACATAATGTAATGTAATAAAACATTGCATCAGTTCCCTGTGTCGGGAATAAAATGTAATGCAATAAAATCATTCGTTTCTTGCAGAATTAGCAACCGTCAGGTGAGTTTTGAGAGTTGACAACTTTTCCTGAATCACATATATCATGTTTTTCTTCTGATTGCTTCAAGACGTTATGTTTTTCCCCACACTGGGCATTTGAACATAAAATTGCTGATCTAAAATGACCGCCATAGGAAATGAGTAAGTAAGTAAGTAAGACTACATTATGTTCATCCAACAGATGGAAAACATCCCCATACACTCACCCACTCAACCACAGCCGCCCCGCGGCACACACCCCGTCACACACACACATTCACCCCCATCCCCCCCACAAAAACTCGCCAAATTTGGCAGCGAACACTATAATGAGAGGGGGGAAAAAACACTTGAGAAAGGTTTAAAGCACAATTGAAATGCAGTGCATTTACCTTAACTGGATGAAAACCCTTACGGTTTCAGATGGTTGCAGAGGACAGAATTGTCTTTGACACAAGGGTGGATTATTTCGACAGCAGCAGGAAAAGTGGAATGGATTTTATTTATTTTTTTCTTTGTGGCTGTGAGAAAGGGAAACCGTAGGGACTCAGAGGCCAGTGAGCTGTCAAAGCACTGGAGTGTATTAGAGCTGATGAGAGAGAGAGCGAGAGAGAGAGAGAGAGAGAGAGAGAGAGAGAGAGAGAGACACACACACACAGACACAGAGAGAGAGACAGAGAGTAGGAGAGAGAGAGTAGGAGAAAGAGAGAGAGCAGGAGAGAGAGTATGGGAGAGAGAGAAACAGAGTAGAAGAGAGAGAAAGAAGAGGGGGAATAGAGACAGAGATTGACAGAGAGAGAGAGAGAGAGAGACACACGTAATGAGGTAATGAGAGAGATGACAAGGGAGAGTAAAGGAAAGGTAGAAAGAAAGATGTGAGAGAGAGAGGGAGAGATGAGAAGCATAAAGATTTTAAGAGAAAGAACAGTTGGAGAGAAAGACCAGGCATTAAAACTGCGAGAACAGACAGGCATAACAAGATTAGAAAAAAGATTACTGAAGACAAAAAAAATACCTTGTTAAAGCCCAGGATAACGAATATTTGTTTTCTCTTCCATTCAAACTCATCTCACTCCAATAGGCTCCACACACCGTGAACTACAGCTGAATCATCCCAACCATGGTAACACAGGGTCTCTAGACAATCCCCTGCCTCTGAGACATACACACACACACACAATAACATGCAGCGGCAGTAGCTTTCAAGTATCATATAATAACAACAGAGGCTATGATACACTGCTATGTAAGAGACTGTGTTTTCGTACTGTTTGGCGTGAAATAGAAACATGTCAACAAAGGGTTGTAGGCCTACAGGTGGTGAATTTGTGTCGATTTAGTGCCACCAGGAAACGGTGGCTATTGACCAACATCTGCTGCCCTGGCCAACCCTTAACACTTGTGTTTAAAAACACACATTTCCCTATAAATGTCATTATTTTAGCCTGGTTTAGAAGAAGATTTCTTACTGGGGGAAATGTTAAGGTGTTCTTGGATTGGAGGTTAGTTAAAATGTCATTAGGCCTAGGACTTAAAATCATGTCTTAGAATTAACAATACATGCCCAACAAGCCACTTAAATTAGTCTACCTTTACAAAGTTTAGCTTTTTTTACTCAAACTGAGTAAAACAGATGAATGATATTCTCAGAAGACAAGTTGATGCTCCAAAAATCAGGTCATTCTCTGAAAATCTATTGTTTTCTACTGTTTTTACTGATCAGCAGCCAATTATCACCAAAGATCAAAATCGATACTGGATTGGTATAAATCCACCTGTACAAGTAGGCCTGACATTTACTTCAACAGAAAGAAATATAAGTACAGATGCATGCAGATAAACATATATTAAGGTCAAATCACGCAACCGTGAAGGACACCTGTAGCGAATAGAAACTCAAGCAATAGGCCTCAACGAGGGCCTGACGATATGAACACGTTTAATTCAAGACGTCTCTTCTTATAAGGCGTCTCTCCACTATAATATCGATTAAAGGTGCCCTTTAGAAACCACTCGGAGTCTAGATGAAGGGTTTCAAATAGAGCCCGTGTAGGCCTACTTAGTAATCAAGTCTTAAATGTCATCTTGATAATCAAGACGAATATATTGGTAGACTATTCAAACGTATTCAAGGGTAAGTGTAATTGGGTGTGATTGTATCGTTAAACACTTGGGAGAACAGCAATTGAAAGACGTTTCATTGCTACTCAGTTACAACGCATCTCTTCAACACAGCGCTCGTCCAACTTCTATTACGCTCGACTCCCTCAATAATAAATGGACCAGCAACGCTTACATCTCACATCTCTCGCTTAAAGCAACTTCTAAACAGTTTTTTATTTTTTTCCCCACACAATCACCAGGCAATAGCCCAGCCTATACATCTAAAATAAATCAAATACAGTTTCCAGTGAGTGAACGGACTTACTTGCTTTGCGCTCCGCTGCTGACTTTGTGCGTCGCTCCATCGCTCACCTCCTCCCCCGAACCCCCCCGCGCGCCCGCTCGACCAATCACGTCCCGCCTTCCCCACTCAGCCCAGTTGGCCTTCTCACTCTCTCACACACACACACACAAAGGCCCGCGCGTCTATTGGTGAATTGTGTTACCTTTGAATGATTACAAAGTTCAGCATATTTAGCCATTCACTCTAAATGGCATCACTGGGCCAAATTGAAGTGAGCGGGTTTTTTTGCATGGCGCATAAATCATGGATGTGTTGGCATAAGTTTCCTGACAGAAACGTGTTTTGGTCCTTGTGACCGCAAGAGGGCACCCTTTACCTGAATATAGTCTATTGGAAAAATCCTCTAACTCCAATACACTCTAATACACTATAATACACACTCATCAAATTTCAAATATATCTCTTTTAATTTGTTAAGTTGTTCTTTAAAAAGTACAAACATTCAGAGAAATATACTACTTAGTCAAAGAAAAGAAAAAAAAATTAAAATACAATCATTGCATCAAGGGCTTTCTTCAAGCTTTTCATACAAGCATATACAACCTCTACGGTGTACTAATATTTGGCCTAATAAATACTTTAAATAGATAAGATGTAATGGATCTAAATCCCTGAGGAAGGGATATCTGGTGTCTAAATGAGTGTCAAGCACATTGGAGCAATGCATGGTACCATGCAACACACACTAAAGCCTATATTACACTTCTGGGTCGGACAGCAGCCGTAGGTACGCCAGGTCTCTACAAAGAGTCGCAAATTCAGTGACATCTGGTGATCTTTATAATGTGGAGATGTGTCATACAAATGAAAATATATGCAAACTTCTTCGACTAGTCTGAACCAGAAAGCTTAGCAGGAAAGAAAAAGTGGGCCGTCCGTCACCCTGACGTGTAGTTACACTTTTGGAGAGGTGCACGCAACCTACAGCAACAGCCTCTGTGGGCTACGTACCTACACCTTATGTGTCTACGCAGAAGTATAATTTGGCTTTCATATATATATATAATAATAAGTGTAGTGCATAACTGAAGCTACGTTGCATCAAATATTTTAATAATAACAGCAGGACTTCCGAGAGCCTGAAATACAGCATCTGTTTTGACTGCCTGAGGTTTGATAATCAGTCAGTTCAAGCCTTGCTACATATTCTGCAAGCACATCTGTAAATGGGATACACATCTGTAAATGGGACACACATCGCATAGAACTAGAGAGCCTGGATTGTACTGCACTGTAAGGCGGTACGATACACTAACCAGTGTTTCCTATATCAAAAGACAGCTTAAAACAGAGAGTAGCTTTAAACAGCCGTATGTAAAATAATCATGGCAGAGGCACCAAGCCGCACGGTGCATAGTTTTGGCCGACAAGAACGATTAGCATTAGCATAGCGTAGCATCACGACAACTTCCAAGGCTAACACTGCTCTCAGTCACCAAAGTCAGGGATGTCGTCGTAGGAGTAACCACGGTAGCCCTTGGACGCGTAGTAGGCGATCCTCAGGTGGTAGAACCCGGGCAGGAACACCAGCACCCCTATGATGAGGACGGGAATGGTACGGTCCGGATGCTGAAAAGGGGAGGGAGAAAGATCGGGGGTTATGTGTTGTGAAATTCATATTAAAAGTTGTTTTCTGTTTCATATGACTTTTTTTTTTAATTATATTTTTGATTGGAAGATTATTTTTTAATCTTCTGTATGTGGATAGAAATGAGAGTGTCTATTTCACCAAAAAGTGAAATCGCCAGTGAGAAAACTTTCGCACAATAGGATTTATATGGGTTTGTAGCCTACATGTGATTGGCTCATTCTACTTCTTTTAATTTGGTAGTGGGCATAGCCAGGTTGTTCTATTAGCAGCGTGATTTACTCTAATGCTATAAAATGATTTGTGATGGAGAAATTATTTAAGCTAATCAATAAGTATATAATATATAGATTTCCAGTTCCAATTCCAGTATGGGCCAGGTTCTAATAGAAACATTTTAAAAAGTGTGTAAGAGTGTAAGAGAGAAAAGTAAGAGTGTGTAAGAGGTAAGTGTGTGTACACGTACCTCAACCTTTATGTAGTCCGCAAGCAGAAGGGACCCTACGATGATCAACAAGGCCCCTACTACGAAGAGAAAGGTTGCGAGTGCGATTGCCTTGTAGGGAACTTTAGGAGGGCTCCTCTTGAACTGAGCACAAGAGACAGAAAGGAGTTAAGTTCATCTACTTTTGGCCCAGGACCCACCAAATAATTAAGTTATTCAAGTTATTTAATGTATTTTAATACATTCCCATGAGCATAGTGTTGTATTAGTCGAAACATGAGACTAAATCACAAATCAATCATAGATTCTGGTCCGTCCTTACAGACATTGTTTGTGTTGATCGATCCAGTACACAAACCCCCCCTGTCGTCATGACGAGGGTTTGACTGATAGCTGAACAGCGCCATCTGCTGGAGTGTTGGAGCAGTGACGTAGAAGTGTCACGTCATCAACAAACAAAGATGGAGCGATTTTGACGGATTAGTTTTGGGTGATTTAGCCAGATTATTCCTACTTGCCCTATTTCCAACACGTTTTAATCCAGAGCCAATAGCGGCGTTTTCCAGCATCCAGAAGTGAAGCACCTGATATACAATATAATACCTGATATAATACAATTTGTGAGTATTGAAATATTGGAATATGGAAATATCGCTTGAAATCAACATACAATCAATAGGTATAGAGTCATCTCTTTATAAAGAGCAGTGGTTGTTGTTTTTTTCCCATGACCATTTTTAGGTACAACAAATGATTGGACTTCTTACATTTTTGTGCATCTGCTTCCACACACATCATTTTAACCAGTGAACATATGCACATGGTCACACTAAATCATCACTCATATATACAGGACCTTTAAAAAAAAAATAGCGAAGTAGGCAATCTCCCGCGACCCCATATGCATATCAGGAGACCCCAAAGTTGGGAAACTGAGGTTTAAAATGAACAAACATTGCCTAGTCTTTTAATATACAACGTCACACTTGTATTATTAGCATGCAGCTCAAAATACTTTTGAGGTTTCTCACCTGTAAGTCTATGTAGCCATCCTCATCTGCAGCCAGTCTGGAGTACTTGACCTTGTTGTTGGCTGATCCTCCTCCAAGCACCGCTCTGCTGGGCATCATAGTGAATACAGAGCTGAAGGCGAAAGACAATGGGTGCAGAAATGTCAAGTGAGACACTTGACATTTCATTTATTTGCCATTTTATTTATAGGACAAGCACCATTGCAGTTGGACTCAAGTAGCCTTCATTTCGTCATTGTTAATCATTCATCCTAATTGTCATTTCTTTTTTTACTTCTACTAAATGACTAAATATGAATGTGGTTTTTACAGGCCAAGCACCCCTGCATGAGTCAAGTATAAGCTTAATTCAGGCTTATCCAGGTTGGAAAGACTGCTGTTAAGTAAAGTTAGGTTGACACTGGAGGTGTCTTGTGGGATTAAAGTTAGGTTGACACTGGGGGTCTCAGGTGGATTATAACCAGCGACTCAACACCAGTAGGCCTGTAATCTATTACTTCTACTCTGGTTTAAGTCTAGCAGCTCAAACACACTCTTTACAACATGACACGATATATTAGACATTAAAAGGCGTACCACAGTGTAGGCCTACAGCACGCACTGTTGTGGAGCAAACATAACTACCATGAGCATCCAAAGGTGACCCACAAGGTTCATCTCCAGAGCCAACAAATATACGAACATACACCTACCTTTACCGTAATACCGCAAATAAAAGTAACGTTACACGCAACGACCCGCTCGTGTGTTTGGTGTTGGTTTCGGAGTGCAGTGCTATTCACACTGTCCAGTGTTGTCATTAAAGTTTCTCATGATGTGTGTGTGTGTGTGTTATTGTTGCAGTCTCCCAAGTCTGCTGCTCAACAACTTCCTTGTTGTTGTCCGTACACGGCGCATGCGCACACGCACTGCGCGGACACTATCCCGACTGAACGCAATATCAATACAATAATACAAGTTAAAACAAAAAAATGTTTTATTCTTTGCTCGTTATTAAAGATACTTAAGAACTGAACGACTATCCCAAAATAATGTCTGTAATAGATATTTCTGCTCCACCAACGTCACAGATTATGCAGTGATAAAAACAAATAAACAGCACAAAAATCGAATAAAACCATAGGTTTTGCAATCGTGAGTTGTACTTTATATGATGAAAGTCATACATGATTGTTTTCATGATTTCGTCGTTCTCGTTTGGTCGTGGTTGTTAGTTTTTGTTTCAAACGGCAGGGGGCGCCTTTGATCACAGGCCATTAGGTATCAATACCTACAGTCGCACATCATTCAGTTCAGGGTTTGAAAACACATTAACACACATTCTGCTTGATAAGAGTGTACATTTATTACAGTTAATGCTTAATAACACTTCTACTTCACAAATGAGATACAAATAGGCCTACAGATACAAATCCGGTTTCCATCAACCATCAAGTATAGTAGGCCTATATATCCTACCTCTCTTTTTATATGGTATATTTTTTTTCAAATGTATGTAAAGTGTCTTTGAGTATCTTGAGTGCTTAAAATCTAATTATTATTATTATTATTATTATTATTATTATTATTATTATTATAAGTAGTTGGTTGTTGCCTGTTTTCAAAACACACTGCCACTATCTGTTAAAAGATTGAGACAGGAACCCTGCAAATGCCAGTCAAGCAGTCTCATACCTCCCTACTGACAGACACACACACATACACACACACACACACACACACACACACACACAGTGATGTCATAGTATATGTGCCGAGTGGTTTCTGTGTTTAAATGAGGTGCACCAAACTCAATTTCATGCCCCTCTGTCACCGTGGCTACCTGTGTGGGAGCATAGCCGGATGCTGATTGGCTGCAGGCTATACCATGGCCCCCGAAACATGGCGGGGTGTGACCAACAGGATATTATTATTATTATATTACTACAGGATATTACTATTTATCTTGGGGAAGCACAACTAAATGTCAGAAATTGCATGAAGAGAAAACAGAAAAGACTGTACATAAACATTTGACCAGCAAAGGAAATTATGAAATAGGGATTGGATGTGGTAACAGTGAATAAAATACAGGCTCCAAGACATAAATTCAAAATTCAATAAATTCATTTTTAATTCATAATTTTTATTTTCCCAACTCAATAATTTGATGGAATTAAATGTCTGTAAAAGTAAAGAAAAAACCTTGCTCCAATTGAGGTTCCAATCCCAAATTACATAATAATTATGTTGTAATAATATGAGGTTTAGCTTTTTGCATAATATTTTGCATTCAGTCAAAATATCATCTTAAAGAATAATCTTGATGATTTGTACAACTGTTCCCACATCAAATGTCTATTTACAAACTGATTACCTAATTGAACTCAAACCGCAGGTGTGAAATAACCTTCACAGCCGTGCATCCTCTGAGCTGATGAGGAGCTGATGAGGAGCTGATGAGGAGCTGATGAGGAGCTGATGAAGAGCTGATGAGGAGCTGATGAGGAGCTGGCGATGCCACGTTAATGAACAGTTCTTCAGGGCTTCCATGGGTTCATTTCAGCACCATCCAGGGATAACAGCACCAAACCCAGGGAACTATTAGTCTCAGTATTGGAAATGGTCCTGCTCTTCCCCCCAACACTTTACAATAAGGGTACATTCATTAACCATTCATTAACATTAGTTAATGCAGTAATAAGCATTAACTAAGAGTTAATTAACAGTTAATGAATGGTCTAGTAATAGTTTATTAATTGTGTTCATGTTTACTAATGGTGTTCATGTTAACTAAGGTAATGGTGTTCATGTTAACTAAGTAATAACCTAATGCTATATAATAATGCTTATTACCACATTAACTAATGTTAATTAATGTACCCTTATTGAGAAATTAGAATGTATTTGTTCTTTTATGGCACAAAATTTGTGGTGGATCCTCCTGGGCAAAAATAATTGTCAAACAAATGCAAATATTAAAACAAGTTCTACAGGGTTTCAGTAGCGTAATGACAAACATGTCATTATAAAACATAGTTCTAACGTCCATACAGGTATACACCCATATACTGTATATTATGACCTATGGGTGTAGCATACTGGTATTCATGCTCCTAGACTTTGTATGTCTGCTACTATGCAGGGTCAAGTGTAAAACTAGAACAAAACAACTACAAGTTAATTTCTATGGAACTGCCACTATGGTGCTATATAAATAAAGTGTATTATTATTAATCATTATTGTTATTATTATTTAGGATGAGGTGCTTCACTAATTTAATATGTTTTATATATGTATATGTATCAAACTTGTGGCAACCATATCATTTAAAGTAGGAGTATGTGAATAGCGTAACATACATACAGTATATGTGTAACAATTCTGAACACTTATCCCAAATGTGCCCTCTGGAAATGTGAGAGACTATGTGTCTAGACTACTTTTTGTGCAGCCATAATTTCACTAAACAATACATTTAAAGCTAGGCTAATATTGTCTAATGTCCCAGGGCTTAAATAATGTTAAAGTTATAGTATTATCTAGTAAAATAATCAAGGTCATGCCTTTACAAATATAACAAAGATGTAGGCTATGGTTGAGGCGCTCCGAGCTATTGAGTTTAAACACTGCGCAGCGCCATCTAGCGGCGTCTTAACGTCACTGCTCTTCTTAACCAGGCCTCATTTATCTCCCTTTCATGGTTTATTATTAGGCCAACTATTGTTTTAATCTACCAACCCCGAAATTATTTACACATACATTTGATTCTGATTAAATGCCCATCTAAGAATAAAGAATGAAGAGTGTAAAAGCATTCATTTAGTATAGCCTATATTTATGTTTATTTAAGATAGACATAGCCTCCTATGTCCCATCAATAAATTACAAACGATTTGGATGAGTCCTCTCGTTCATCAACCCGCTCCGCTGATGGGCGTTAGGCGTTAAGAGTTATTGGCAGTTTTCTCAGCTTTCTTCCTTATTGGCAGTTTTCTCCGCGAATTTAGGACCACTAATATCCCATGACCCGGCGTGATGATGGGTTAGGGTGATGCCATCCACCCAGGGGCGGAGATTGGTGGAGAAGGTGAGGCGCTCACAGTTGTCAATATATTTCTGACAAACCCGGTGTGAGCCATTAAGAGAAGAAAGAGACTTAATGTGGTCCTCCTCGCCCTGTCCGTGGCAGCCCCACCTGGGAATGGGACACCACCAATGGGACTTTTGCGCTCTTAATAAAAGGTAAGACACCTGAGTCTTTGAACGAGTAATCGATTAATCGGTTCATCGATTTAACGAGTCTTTTAATGAGTAATCGATCGCGCAGAGCAGCGTTTCTCGTTTAACGGTTTGATGACAAAAGTATCACAAAGTCAAATGTCAGCTTGTTCTTTTTTGTATTTTTTTTGTATTGTATTTTATATGTATTTTTTAGGAGCCTACATAAGGGTTGTAAATGTGCTTTATGAAAAACAAACGAACTGAATTAAACACACGTTCACCTTCAACGTATTGGCAAGAAATGAAAGAAATGGATGAGAAGGTAGGCTGAAAATAGGCTATTGCTCAACTATCTGTGTCCGATGGAAAACGGGATCAAAGTAGGCCTAATAAATAACTTTAAATCTTTAATCTTTAAAATGTCTTCAGAATTTGTTCAAAATCCGGATGAAATGTATATCCATATTATTTATTTAAATATTGATTTCTCACCCCTTTAATCTCACGCCTATACCTCCTTAACGACCTCTATCTGTTCAGATCTCCTCATAGTATCCTGATGTTGAATGATTCATTATGATTCATGTATTTCAATGTTTTGCATCATGGCTTTAATAGATACAGCTGTGCCTCTGGGCTTGATGGACAGTCTATGATCTTTAGAGTTTAGAGTTTAATTATGTGGACTGTTAATTAAATGCCATCTAAAAGAGAAAGTGTTTTAGTCATGCTCCAGCCCATTTAAGAAGCAGCAGACAACTAACTGGATATAGCTGAAATAGACACCTAAATAGTTCATTATAGTTACTATATAATACACACCTAATAGATACCCAATAGATATACTTGATCAAGTATGATCTAACTTTTTCTTTTGATAAAGGACACATACATCCTTTACTTTTCTACTAAAATCAACCTACCCCAACCTTCATATATAACAAAATTGACTGTATAGGCCTAAATCAGATGAGAATTAAACCCCAAAACCCCAACAGTTAAAAAAAACGTAACTGAAGTTACATAGAAGACAAGGGGAGCTATTTCTAAGCAAGTATCAGAAGAATTGTAGTCATACATTTAGACACATCATATTTTCAAAGTACGTCAAAAATACTTGTACGTACACAGGACACAGGTGAATGTTGCACCAACCAGTTTATTGTAAAGTTGGCCACGTTGATATGTCAGAGCTCTCCCTGAGTGTGTGTGGTGATTGACGGCTGGTTTATCCTGTGTGCCTTGATTATTCCAATGCCCCACAGGTGTGCAGCCACACCCAGCCTACAGAGCCTAATCAGCCTGACTCAGGCCAGGTGAGGCTGCTTAAACCAGCCATCAACCACACTCACTCCACACCCATCTAGTGTACCACAGAAACACCCAAAACAAGGGGGTACATAATATTACAAAATAGTAGGCCTACAATAGATTAGTATTCCAGAGGCGTATCCCTATTACACCAAATGTGTGTTGCTAGGTCGGAATGTTCTTTTGTTGCCACGGGAGCAACATAAAAAGGGCAGTTGCTTCTCACGGACAGTGATGGTTAAGCATGTAAAACAAGAACAATGCACGAATGGTTTTTGTTCTCTTGTTTCCCAAAGAATAAACTATGTATTGTGGGACATGTACTTCAACTATAATTGGCTGACAGACATTCAACACGATAGGTTGCTTGCTTTTCTAGTTGGGGTTTTCAGGATTGCTGAGCTATAGAGAGATTTTTGTGCCTGTGTGTCAACTTATTTATTTTACTTGGTAATTGGATAATTCAACATTTTTTGCCTTCAAATCATCGATCAATAATCAATATTATGTAAAACTATTTCTTGGCCTCTCTAAATTGGCCTGCATGAAAAATATGAATGCATTTTTTAAAAGCTGAAGGTATAACTAAAATGTTCCCATTTCTATCATTAAAACTTGTTTGAGCAGATTTTTCTCTTTTAAACAAAAAAAGATTGCGTTCAGAAGAGGGACATTTCATGGTAAATACATTTCTTAATACAAAAGCTCATTTGTATATAAAAAAAACTGTGGAAAATGGCCATGTTAGTTAGCAGCCAAATATATCCCTTTATGACATATTTGACTGGACACAGAACCAGTAGCTCCACTACAATGGTGAACAGATATAGCTCACCATTTGACTACAGTACAGGTCCTGTACTGTCCTGTGATAAGCACACAGACTGGTCTTGCATGTCTTTATCTGTGTTCCTCTGTTGGTGCTATGCCAATATTTATCATGCTCCGTGACATGTCAGATCTCCTAACACGTACTCCAAGAGTGGGACTATCAGGCGCCGCCTCAGACCAAAGGAAGAACAGGGCCCATCGTTTACCCCCTGCTAAACCAAGTACCCTCCTCAGCTCAAATCACAACTGCACTCTCACTCATCTTGGTTCACATTAAAAATACAATAAATAAACCTGCACTGTTGTGTAAATGAGCAAAACATATATTCAGACCATAGACTGTAAAAATATGGACGTAGCCTCCGTGATGTCACCCATTGGTTTATGCACAACCGTTTTAAGGGTGTAGATCTCACATTTACAGACCATCGCCATTTTGTTGAGATTTTGGCAACCAGCAATGGAAACTATCCACATTTGGCATATTTGGGGGGCCCTGTCTCAGACAGCCCTCTTCCCCCCCCTCCCATGACTGCTTTAATAAAGGGTTCAATTTCAGGAAGTGTCAGGCCTTCACTGAGCTATAGTAGGGGCTGACAGACAGGAACTGATGCTGGACGTCTGCCTATATACGTCTGCTATATATTTACGCCCTGAGAGGACGGCAGCTACTGTTTGATGAGTCGTGCTCACAGCTCCCTGTGGCGGTCTGTGGTCTCCATCTTCCATCTGCAGACATCTTAAAAAAAGAGCTCAGAGCGTCTGTTTCTGTCCACTGTTATGTCACTTTCTCTCTTTAAGGTCCCAGTGGTTTTAGTATTTTTCTTTTTCTTTATTTATTTTCCAATATTGTGTTTGTCCCAGAAGCCACAAATTAATCTCTGGTTTCTCATAAAAAACAACTACGACAACAAGAAAACTTTCTTTCCAAGTTGTGCCGTACTTGCAAACGGTGCTGATGTGCGTGTGCACGGTGCTGATGAGGTTTTAGTGTGATCACTGATTCCAGTAGGGCTCTGGTGCATTCCAACAGAAATGGTCTCATACAATATAACATAACAAGAAATATAGCATGTGGATTTTTTTTTACATTAACGCAAATACAGTTTTCAGTCATCCTATCGTCTGGGTTTCATAATATTGTTGCTTCTGTTCTACACAATTGTAGCATAGTCCCAGCTACTAGCCACCAAGGACGGGACTCAAACGCTCCAAAAGTGGCTCGTTCAGGGCTTCTTCCACAGGAAAAGACACAGCGATGTTGAAACCGGTTTATTGTTTAAGATGCACAAAGAATTGTTTGCTGAGCAGGTTGTAAGAGCTGCCATGTCAGGGCTCAGTCCTGAGTGTGTGTGGTGGTGGCTGGTTTAACCTGTGGGCTTGTTTACTGGATGCACCACAGGTGTGCAGCCTCACCCAGCCCTAGAGGCCAATCAGTCTGACTCGGGCCATGTGAGGCTGCTTAAATCAGCCACCAACCACACACACTCCACAACAATCAAATATGTACTTTCTATTATTAAGTCATGTTGTTTCCTACATTTAGTCTAAAGCCATTGTCACCTACAGTATCATCATGCACTTTTTATTCTTCTATAGCAGAACACTATTTTGCTGTCAGTATTTTTCCACAATATTTCTCCAATGACAATAATAATAACAATGTAACAAATGAGGGGGGTGCAGTAGGGGGCACCTATGGTATATGTTTTCAAATAAAACAAATAGCATTTGTGGCGCCCAACATCATTTCTAATTCTAAAAAATATATATACATTTTTTTGCATGACTGATTGCAGTGGCGCTGCTGGATGCATGTAGGGGAAACACTGCATATGCGTGTTATGTGCTGACTGTACTCGTTTGTGTTTTCATAGGTAAGTCCAGAGTAAATGTAGTAGAAGTCACAGAGATCCACGACATCTTCAGTGATCACCCTCGCATTCCCCTGACTACCACGTTGAACTTTTTTGGGGGGATTTTTAGCATTTTTGATTTGTCACCATCTCACAGTACTCCCTAAGACCATGTGACATCACAGGGACTGAAGCGTCCTACGTTAATGATTTCACTGGAACAATAACTGACAACTGGAGATGACGTATTAATCATCTAAATCATTTTCTGGAGCAAGGAGCAGATGGTTCATACTATTGCCATTTTTGGATAATAACTTTCAAATCCTCCAAAGGACGTTTGACAAATCTCACCCCAACCCTCAAATAAGGATTACAATGGTTCCCACAGATGAAAACACCACTATCTTCTCCATCATGGAGAACTGCACCAATTGCACCAACTCCACCGGCACCGACAATCCAGACATGGAGGTGACCAAGACGGTGGCTATGTCCATAGTGCTGGTGGCCTTCCTCTTCTGCGGCGTCCTGGGCAACGTCCTGGTCATCCTGTCCGTCGTGTTCCACCGCAACCTGCGCTCCGTCACACACTTCTTCATCGCCAACCTCGCCGCCGCAGACCTGCTCCTTAGCTCCGCCGTGGTGCCATTCTCCGCCATCTCCGAGGTCCTCGGCAAGTGGGTGTTTGGCCGGACCTTCTGCACCGCGTGGGCCACACTGGACGTCCTCTGCTGCACCGCGTCCATCCTCAGCCTGTGCGTCATCTCCATCGACCGCTGCCTGGCCGTCACCTACCCCCTGCGCTACCCGGCCATGGCCACGGAGAAGCGGGGTCTGGCCGCTGTAGTATTGCTGTGGGTGGTGTCGGCGGGGCTGTCGGTGGTGCCGCTGTTCGGCTGGAAGGAGTCCAATCCGGAGGACGACACCGTGTGCTTCATCACAGAGGAGCCGGGCTACGCCTTGTTCTCGGCACTCGTGTCCTTCTACATCCCGCTGGCCGTCATCCTGGCCATGTACTGCCGCGTGTACGTTGTGGCCAAGCGGAAGTCCAACGGCCTGAAGAAGGGTGGGAACCGGGGAGGGTCCAGCAGCGAAGGGGTGATGCTCCGGATCCACCGCGGGAAGGCCAGCGCGATGATGGAGAAGAAGGCGGAGGAGAAGGCGGCGGAGGCGGAAATGTCCAAGAGCAAGCGCCGCATGCTGGCGCTGAAAAAGTTCCTGAGGTTCTCCCGGGAGAAGAAGGCGGCCAAGACTCTCGGCATAGTCGTCGGGTGCTTCATTGCATGCTGGCTGCCCTTCTTCCTGGCCTTGACCATCGGTCGGTATCCATGTCACATGTCTGTCACATGTCTGTATAGTCCACTCGGTGTAATCCTTATTTAAAATGTAGGACTTACATTTAGCAGTTGAAGATGAAAATACAACCAACACCAAGTACTGGATAATCTTTCAAAAGTCTTTAAATAATTTGGGGGGGTTCAATTTAGTTGAAGGGCAGCCATTAAATCAATAATAATCTGTAGATAAAGTTTGAATGGATAATTTGAGGCACCACACACCACACTGTTTGAGTAAGTACAAAAACAAAGGTAGTATTGCATTTCTTCATCACTGACACATCCAGAATCCATTCACAGACCTTCCACAATATTATCTAGTATTAATACAAACAGTCTTATATAACCAACTCTTCACACTCTCCCTGCAGTCTCGGGAATTGGGGAATTCAATTAGTGACAGCAGAACAGGGCAAAGAAAACTCACATTGGAGCAGGACGTGTTTCTGCGTACAGATGAAATGTAATAAACCCAAACTACTGCCTGCTCTGTCGCCTGAGGAAGGCTGCTATGCATATAGCGTTTGCCCTCGATAAACCCCCTTTAGCACCCTAAAGGCACCGACAATCCAGGAATCAATCTTCAGGGAACCATTTACGGATTGCATTTATATGAGTCTTCAGGGCCTCCCAGGGATAACGAACACAACAATGCAAAGTTGTGTTGGTTAGGGGCTTTAGTTAACTCCTGGGGCTGTGAGTGCTAACAATGTGAAAACAAAGATGATATCGTCCGGGCAGTTTTCTTTAATGGTGCTTCTGAAAATAAATTAGTATCTTCTCTGCAGGCGGTCAGTTCATGTTTCATTAGGAAGATTTCCAACAAAGATGCAAGACGTTAACTTTTGTATAAACGAAAAGCCTACAATTTGGATATATTATATATATATCCAAAGTTATATTCATATTCTAGAACCCGTCTGTGAAACAATAAGACTCACGCGTTTCCTCATGTGTTTGTGTGGTTTTCCTTAAGGGTCCGTTTTCCCGGCGTGCAAGCCGTCCGACACAGTGTTCAAGGTGTGCTTCTGGCTGGGCTATTTCAACAGCTGCATCAACCCCATGATCTACCCCTGCTTCAGCCAGGAGTTCAAGAAGGCCTTCCAGAACGTTCTGTGCTGCCGCTGCTTCCGGCGCAGACGGAGGCCCTCCGTCGTCCAGTCCACGGGCAGCACTCGTTCCTCCAACGCAGGCCACATGCTGGTGGTAAACACCCCGGGCTGCTCCCCTTGCTGCCGCCGGGACCACCACGACGGTTAGCGGCGGAAAGTGCGCTCGTTCGCTAAAGACCTGGTGATTCTCCACACGCAACGGCAGCGGAATGCCCCAAAATGACTCCTCCACCACCAGCACCACCAGTACCACCAAGGGACGGGTGGAGAAAGCCATGCAGGCATCCCTGGAAGTGGCCGGCGAATACCGTGTGAATGTCAAGGATCCCTAGTGTGGTCATTAGAAGCTAGGTATTACTTCTCCAACGGCAATTAGGAACACAACATTCATTCCAGAGGAAGGCGTACGCAGCAAGATATTGATGTAGGTCTTTGCCGGTGGCTGCTGTTCCCTTCGCTAATTATCTTTTTGGTTGGTCAGGGCAGGGTTTGCCTGCGGGTATGCTGTGGCGATAAACTAGACTTCCAGTTAATCTATATACCGTCGCCATTTTAGTGTGCGTTAACAAGGCAGAACTCTGCTTTTCCTGTTGAAGCAGCCAAAACCAGTTAGTGAATAGTGATCAGACAAAACTACTTCAGTTTAAATGAATAGACGCAGTATACGGTTCTCCATTCCGTCTATATGGTCGCCATTTTAGTGTGGTTAACCATCCTGGGATATTAGCAGGAGTATAGAGATGTCATTGAAAAGAGTCACCTCTGGCCATAGATTCATGTAATTGACAGCACAACCCTCAGCGGTGAAAATCACCAAAGTAAAGACAGAGACCTCTTACATATGCTCCTCTGTGAAGACTAAATAACTCCATTGAATGACCTCAAGGCGACAAACACTGTGTCTTATCTCTAGTTTTATCTCCTGTCAGCAATGTGAAGACATGAGCTCTGTAAATCGATATCACAGCTCGCGATCTGAAAGACATTAGGATGCAGTGTCGCTGCTGCATGATTCACTCCCGTAGTGATGGGGCGACTTGCCCATCTCAAGAGCCGAAAGAGACAGGTTTTTTGTTTAATATTATAGCAGTAAAGGGCGGGAAAGTCAGTGGCTGGGTAGTCACTTGCTTTTCACAAAACCTGACTTAGAAATAGATTAGACAAATTCCACATTCACAACGGATACTAGAAATGACTAACAATCACAGTGACAGTAGCCTCATGTCCAGCGTTGCCATGACGTATATAATTTGATCCCACAAAATGAAACTACTACCCAGCATGTCGCAGAATGAAGACACAACTATTATACAATTCATCGTCACATTAAATTGGTGGCGCTAAACGGCCAATATCAACATATGTTGTATAGGAAAACATTGTAAGCAAAAGAGCTGAACGCCCATCACTACTCATCATTCTGTACGTACTGCTCACTCTCGACATGGTCGCTACCGTTTTAGGTGTTCTCTATGATAGGCTCACTGCTGATTTATGTGTGAAACTTTTGTATTTATTGCTGTACAAGTGATAGCCAATAGCTAAAGCTAGATTCACAATTGGACTTTGTTCCCTTATTCCAAAGCACTTTTAGTATTTTCACGTTTATTTTTGTAAGGTGAATTGCACTGTGTAATAACATGACAAGATGTTGTCTTTCAAATACTTTGCAAGTTAAGTTAGGCATTATAGCAGTTATTATATTTCTGTATCAAGTTAAACGATTAAACACTATACACTATATTAACAAGCTCAAAAGGTAACTGTATTACAATGTGCTACACTGATTAGTTTGTTTAAAAAGAACATTTAATTAAAAATAATTTAAAAAAGAATTGTGTAAAAACAGAGAAGGTGAAGGTGAATTGCCAATGTTAAATGCTGATAAA
>OMKN01014121.1:0-11307 GCA_900302345.1 Melanonus zugmayeri | reverse complement strand
ATTCGCGGGGCCCTATCGCGGGGGGCTGCGGGGCATGGACGGCGGGTGCTTTTAATATCTGTGAAATGTAGACTAACCACACGAAACTACATACAAAAAATACATACATTATAAAATTATTTAATATATATCGTTTTAATATAATTATTTCCATCATGATGGGAATAGGCAGGAAGCGATAACATTCTTATTATGTCCATATTATCTCCAAAAGAGAATTTCACGAGTTCACTCGTGAAAATCTTCCTTGAAAACCTTCCGTTCACGACACACTTGGCGCTGAGGTACATTCGGGAAACGCAGCCCTAATTGCTAAACTTCCACCTTATCTATCTAGACTCCTCAATTAGCTCCTCTCGTTATACCACAAGATCACTGCAGTCTTCACTGTCGATCACTTTGTCCATCACTAGATCTAGAACCGAATCAGCTTTCAGTGTCTGGGGACCCCTGGTATGTAATGCTTTCCAAGAGACAGCCAATAATTTGGCTGTCTCTTGGAAAGCATTCCAAGCATGCTGGTTCCTCTTGAAACCTTTAAAGAGATTTTGAAGAACACTCTTGGGAACTTCATATGCAATTGTGTGAAATAAGCATCGTTGTATCTGTCTTTCCCATCTGCTTGTCACTTTTGTTGTATATTTTACTTTTTTTGCTACTGTATGTGTGCTTTGTAACGCAGGGCACTTCTGCAAAAGAGACCTAGGTCCCAGTTTGTCTTCCTGCTTAAATAAAGGTTTCAATCAATCAATCGTGTAGCTGCAAGTGTATATATTATTTTTACTCCATTCATATTCTCTAGTATAGTATATACATATTATGATCAGTATGATTATTAGTATTGTTATATTTACCTTTAGTACACATATATGTATATTAATATACAATATACAGTGTACTAGCTATAAATGTGTTCTCTCCTTGTACCATGTATTTATAGCTCTAGGGGAGTTTACAGTACAAGGACAGTTCTTGCCACACCTTCTTGGTTTGTTCCATTGTCAATAAACCTTTGAACCTCGGTGGCGCGTCTGATGCTTAGACTTGAGGTGCCTATATGCACTAACCTCCCAATGGTTCGAGACAATTCACCTCTCCACAGACCATAATATCCATAAACGTTAGTGGTTCTCGTGTTGGTATTGTCACGGTCTACACTGTTTCTTTGTTTCATTTCCTGACCAGAGCGATGGAGTCTTTGACAGGAGAAGACAGCCCTGATGATATTCCAGGTGGGACTCAATGTGGTACAGAGGAAACATAACGAGCGCAAGCAGAATTAAAAGGAGCACTAAAAAAAGAATATGCTAAAAAAGCATGACACATTCTGAAATGGTATATGATATGGGATTAGCTGGATATCTTTACAGGACTGTGTGTGTGTGTGTGTGTGTGTCATTGTCTTGTCTTCACCAGGGAGGAAGAAGTCTAAGATGAAGATTCTGAAATCTAGACTGTTCAAGAGATCCACCAAAAAGGCAGATGAAGGTAGCTCCAAACTCAGCCAGTCTACCAGTGACATCACAGCTGGGAAGGGACTCGGTTCAGAGGAAGATCTGACGTGAGTGTGTGCATGAAGTCACGTGACCTACAAAAATAATACATCTTAAATATTATGTCATGTCGAAGTGTTACCACCTAAGATTTTCATATTGGAAATATGTTTAGGAGGCTCTCCCTTATGTACTGGCATACAGTACATGTTTTTACAATTCACTGCCATGATAAGATACGTGTTAACTGGAAGGATAGAAGCAATTTCACAGGAAATAATCATATACATTCTGTACATCTTTGACATTAGAACATTTAACAATTTAACAACACAAACAAGAACATATTCAAATGAACTTCAATGGATTAAAATAAAACATTCATACATAAGGCCAATGTGTTTCCTTTCAAAAGGAACTCCTACCTTTGCTGTTGGAAAATGATATACAATCTTCAGGATTGCTGCCCTAAACATCTATAGTCAAATCAGTCGATTATATACCCTCGTTCTTTGACATCTCCCATCATTGCACAATCCTTCCCTCCTCAGGTGCTCCGAGGTCATGCTGGGGTCAAGAGCATTGTCACTTGACAGCATCTTCATGGCCGACGAGGTCCTGGCTGACCCAGAACCCACCAGGGTGCTGTCCCAAGAGAATGTCCACAGCAAGATCAAAGCTCTTCAGGTATCACTTTGTTCTGGAGCTGTAGTGGAGGACAATTCCATGACAAATGTGGCTCTGCTGTCAAATTATACCAGTCTGTGTTCAAAATGTCACAGGTGAAGCTTCAGCAGCAGAACTTGCATTTGGGACCACCGGCCATGGGTCTGTCTATAAAACGTCCGGACCACCTGGGCAGGCCACTTGCTAGTGAATCTGCATCACAGGAAGCTCTCAATAAGGTACATTACCCAGGCCAAGTGATTATCATGTGAGGTTTCTGGAGGTTATAGTTCACGTGTTCAACCTAGGCTCTTCCCATTATACTGTATGTGTGTGAGAGCACTGGGAACTGTGTCTGGTCTAGTAGTGTTATTATAATTTTATTATATTAATCATGATGTATGTTTTTTATTTATGATTCCTCAGGAAATATTGCAGCCTTCCATTCACCCGTCCCTGTCACCTGCCCACAAGCAGTCACCCACCAGATCTGTGGCTCCCGTGCCATCTCATTCTGCAACCCCTGCTGTTCTCTCAACCTCACCCATTACTGCTGTCGGCCTCGCTTCAGACTTCAGCAGCCCAGCTCAGGTCGCTTCCTGTCTGGATACATCTGCTGCACGCCACCGCATGTCTGTAAAGCCCAGGAACCAGAGGGCCAGCACTAAGGGACGGAAACTCACAGTGAGTGTTTTTTTTCTTTTTGCACACACACAGTTAAGGATGACTATAGAAACACACCTCATCTGCTTTCATTTGCATTTCTTCTTTTTTTTCCTCTTCTTTTTTTAGACTCATGCTAGTCCTCTCTCAGACCCACCAAACAACAAGAATCATCCAGCATTTGAAGAGTTGTCTAGTTGTCCTGCTGAAGAGGAGTCCTCAATGTCCTCCCACTCAATTCAGATTCCTCAATCAGAAGGGGTCAACATCTCGTTTACACCTCAGTGTCTCCATTTAAATTCCCTGGAGGCTGAAGCCATCAAACGAGAGGCACAAGCACCATCACAACCAGAAACATCTGGTACAACCCCTCAGCTTCTAGGAGCTAAATCTCACCAACAACCTGCTTCATCATGTGTTATGACAGCAGGGGACAAAATAGGCCATATTGCAGATAGAGAAATACAGGCTGCATCCCATGTCAAAAGCAATGACCTCCAATCAACAGGGCTGATGGGTAAAAATCTTGACAGCGAGCACAGTTCTCAAGAGGTGTCTCTGTCCTCCTTCCTGTCCAGCTTTGGCTCAGTTGGGTCTTTCGGGTCTTCTTCTATGAAGCAACATGGTCAAGCCCAGCAAAGAGTAGCGGGAGCACAGAGACAAGGCCAGCGTTCAGGGTCTTTCCACTTCTCTTCTGTAAAAGGACAAGATGGAGAAAGGGCTAAGTCACACAGTTTTGTGGGACCAGGGGAATGTGCTGTAACCAGGCTCAAGGCTGGATCAGAAACATTGGTTAAGTCATTCACCTCAAATGTCAACCAGTCACAGGGACACGAATTTCAGAGGAACAAGCAGGAAGAGGTACATTTGGGAGATGTACAGCAACAAAGAGGCGTCTTTGTTGCCGGAATAGCCAAGGATGGAGAAGTTAAAGACAAGGGTGCATTTTTTCCCCGGGAAAGGAGGGAGACCCTCAAAAAAGGAGAATCAGCACAACCTGCTAAACAAGCCGCCATTATGACAGGAGCCGTAGCAGGGGTGGAAGGAAGCCAGAAGGGGGTAGAAGAAGCAATGGATGCAAAGGAGGACCAGGAGGAACAAGGGACTGCGGCATTTGGCGTGAAGCTTCGCTCCACGTCTCTGTCTTTGAGATACCGTGCAGAAGGTTCCACCTCCAGTGTTAAGCAACGTGGCACAGAGCTGACAAAGTCTGCCCCGCTGCTTCTACCCAGCAACCCTTCCTCGACGTCCATGTTTTCTGGAGAAAAAGGCGACAAGAGAAACACGTGGGAGGAAACAGACAAGCTACTTTCAGGCCTCCATCGAGAAGGCACAGCACCGTGGTCTCGCCGACATGCTGGTGAGTCTATACAGAGAGAAATAAACTATATAAAGAAAGTATTGGATGCTTTTGATGATTTTCTTCAGGGATTTTTATTTTTTTCTAAATTCCACTGTGTGCAAATGTTCAGAATGACAATAGGACTGGATTCTCTAGGATTACACTAGTATTGGACTTTGAAGTCTAACATATATGCATCACATAGGGGGAATATAGATTATGGAGGGATACCATGTTACACTTTGTACTGAAGTACCATGCAGACAGCTATAGGATGGTCTTTATATGTACCTAACTTTACTTTCCTATTCTTAGGTGGAGCTGCCGTCCAGCCTGGCTTCTCAAGCCTTCCGGTCAAACCCGATCACATGGAGCAGGCAGAAGTGTCTGTACCTACTCCAGAGACACCGGACATCTCTTTAAACACCAAGGAAGTAGAAATGACTGACGATACTCGGCAGGATCAAACTGCCTCCCAGTCAGCCCCACAGTCAGCACCAGCAGAGGTGTCTTGGATGAGCATGGCCATGGAGAAGACAAGAAGCCTCCAACAGCTCTTGACCAGTAAAATGCCCAGAGATTTCACAGGCATGCAAAGTAACACCCGTCAGCAGACGCCAGCACAGCCAACAAATCAGGGCCAGAACGGTTCACAATTTCAAGCAAATAAGGGAATTCAATCGCAGGCACAACTTGCAGCACAAACACAGGCTGTAACGCAGCAACATGATATGCCACAAATACAGGCCACAAGTCAACCATTAACTGAGGCAATAAAACCACCAGTAATCAATGCTGTGAGTTCAGCACAGACTGCCAAGCCTTTTCAAGTGTCAACTACAGCGCAACAGAATATCCCATCAACTGCCTCTAAAACACCACATATGCAAAATACTGGACCAATCTCAAAGCAAGCCCACAACATGCCATTACAACCCAACATAGCTCAGCCAATCATACAGTCCAGCACACATGCTGTGTCTTCTATGTTTGAAACCCCCTCTGCCTCATGGCCTTCGACACAAAGGGAGAAGATGGCTCAATCTGCTCTGGGCAGCACTTCTTATTCCTTTGCCCAGGCAAATGTCTCTTCTGGTCAGCAACCCACAATCCAGCAGCCACCCAGGGGTGGTCGAGGTCTCCAGTATACCAACCAGTTCAAAGCGATGACCTCTGCTCCAACCACCTCAAACACGGCTCCATCCCCAGCCCAAGCTCCAGTCTTAGCATCCCAAGGAGGAGCAGCTGAAGGAGCTTCCCAGTCAGGGAGGAGGACAGTTTGGCAGCCCTCTCCCCAACAGAGGCCTGCCTTCCTGGAGAACCGCACAGAGGGAGGTTCCACCCATGGTTTCAAGGTACTTTGAAAAGTATCAAATACAGTTTTACAGATTTAAATAGCTGTGAGAAAAAAAAAATGTGATACTTAATTCTTTTTCTCAGGTGGATCAAAGTAAATCACAGCCAAACACACAATCACCCATAGATTCCCTGTACAGCATACTAAACAAGGACACATCTGAGAGCAGACCCAGAGGACAACTTGCAGGTCTGTAGATAATTAACTGTAAAACATATCATATTAAATGTATGCTGATCGTTTTCATGTACTACAATTTGACTTTATCTTTCAGAGTCAATCCCAATCAAGGTACCAGGCAGGCTTGCTGACCATGAAGAAAGAAAGGCTAGACAACGAATGCAGACCTCATCATTACCATCCTCTGCTCCACCTTCATCTCCACTCCAGTCTCCATCTAACAGAAGTCAGCCATCTTGGATGGAACTAGCCAAAAGAAAGTCAATGGCCTGGAGTGATAAAACAATGGACTAACCAAGAAACGGTCATACCTAGCCTATGCGTCTGAGGGTGTACAAATAAAGTTTTACCACAATAGATTATAAATATAAATTATATTTAAATAAATCATAAATTACAGAAATATTAAAACATGTTTTAGTTGATTCTGATTTAGTTGTTCTGATTTCTGAGTTCTGATTTAGTTGATTGTCAGCAATGTTTAGCAAATTGTTAATGTCAAAAATTAAAACTTATTGGTCGAGTTGTTTTTGTCAGTGCCTTAATGTACAGACCTATATACATTCATTATTTTAGTATGCATGTGAAAGATTAGATCTTGCTGATTTGTGATTATTAGCCTGCCAATTCAAATAACCTGACAAAATACACACAATTAATTGTGTGTATAGCTGGCTATAATGTTAATAGTTACTGTGGAGTGTGTGTGGTTGGTGGCTGGTTTAAGCAGCCTTACCTGGCCCAAGGCAGGCGTTGGAGCCCCGAAAAAGCCACTTTGGTGACGTGCGGTAGGGCCTACTGCCACACTAGGACACAGGTAGAATGTTGAGTAAACCGGTTTATTGCATGGTTGAGATAGTTTTACAGGCAGAGCAGGTGGAAACTGCTGACATGTCCACTCTCCTTTTGAGTGTGTGTGGTTGCTAGCTGGTTTATTCTGTGTGCCCTGATTACCAATGCACCACAGGTGTGCAGGCTCCCCCAGCCCCAGGCCTAATGGGCCTGACTCGGGCCAGGTGAGGCTGCTTAAACCAACCACCAACCACACACACTCCACACTTACTTTTCACTTTTTAAATCAGTTAGCATAAATAAACATAGCTGGTGATCTTTAAAGTAACTAATCCCCAATTGGAGGATACTAATACTGGTTAGATAACTTTGCCTATAAACTTTGAGCTATAAAGGACACATTTGGGTTTAATCTAGGCATACAATTTAGATAAAATATCTCTGCCCCCATGACTTTTGAACCAGCAGATCTCTATGGTGTCCTGCCCCCTGATGTTGGCTCAGTCTTCTGTCCCTCCCGCTGGCTCTTCCTCAACTCACTGGTGGCTTGGGGGATCATGAGCAGTGGAGAACAGTGGAGTCTCCATTCGCTTCTTCATCAGTGTGTGGAGGGAGGATAGTACTATTCACTTCATGTTGTCCCGTGAAAGTAGAATTATAGTGATCAATGGAATATGTTTAATTATGATTAATAAAGTACCTATATAATATTACGGTGATAACAGTATGCACTGTGAAATATCTATAGCATTCAGTGAGTAGTGTGTGTATGTGTGTAGTGGCTAGGGAGTTCGACTCCCAGCTGAAAGGTACTGGGTTCGATCCCCAATGTCCACAGCCTAACCTGTAGGCATCCTATAGAACAAGATGCCCCCTGACCCTACCTGCTCCTTAATGACATGTAGCTGTATTCACTGTAAGTAGCTTTGGATGAATGTGTCTGAATAACTAAATAGTAAGATATGAGGCTCTTGATCAAAGCCATGTTTTATTACACCAATGGAAGATAATAGATACAATAGAATAGGACACCAGTATTGTCCATCCTCTTCAGCAAGGTGTTTGTCCACTAGATGACACAGCGTCACCTTCAGGGCTCAGTAGACAGGAGGTTATTGTTTATTAGACTAGATTACATTACTCAACTAAATTGTGTAGTACAAGTACACAGCCAACGAAATCCAATTTGCATGTAATATCATTTAGTAGCCTAGTACAATATTATTCACAACGAATCTAATAAACAATAACTGCAATGCATAGATTGCATTATCTAGCTCGTATAATGATGGGATATGGTGTAATTAGGTCAACTGTTGTGTGTCAATAAACGTATATCGTTTAATCACGGTGTTGGTGTATGCATGTTTGACTGTTTCACTGATGTATGACTTCAGTGTTTACCAACGCACGGCAGCGTGCTGCGTATGACATCTTTGTTATTCTTCTTGTGCGCATGCGGGTCCGTTCGGTTCGGACTCACGCTGTAGTCTGATATTGGCCACGTTAAAAAAAATATGTGAACAGCCAAACAAAAAAATCGGATCTGAACAATAAATCCGAGTTGAGCGCTAAGGCTTGCAGTGTGAACGGAATAGTCTTGTGATCTAAATGGGGCCCCGCTACCTTTCTTTGGCGATATTTGTCGGTAGTAGTCTGTGTTTTTGTCAAAGCTATACCCTCAGAAACCCTGTTTCATGGGCGGTGTCTCCCAAAGACGCCGTCGTGGAAGAAGAATTAGATGCTTTATCCGAAGAGGTTGCCCCTTCTTTATTGAGAGACAATGTTGTGTTGTGGAAACAGGCCTATCATCCGTCTCAGGGGGGCGGCGGGGAAAGCCCTGGAGAACGACTCCAGTCGGGGAACCGGAATGCGGCGACGCGTTCGTCGCAGGTGTTTTCTTATCGCGTTGGAGAAGTCAAAGAGCCGGGTGATGTCGTCCCTCCGCCGCACGAAGACACCGCAAGGACGGCCAGATTCATCGCTCATTACAGTGACTGGGGACACCTTTCTACCGTCTCGATTCAAGAAAAGGTAGTACAACTCTTATGCTTTTCAGGTATAACGTGTTATTCGTTTGATTCATGCCATCCTGTATTTCTGATTATTGTACCTAACACTTGGTGTGTTTGTTACTATCTGCACCTCGTTGCCCTATGCCATAGGGCATTTTGTTTATTTCAGACTCTAAAATAAACAAACAAATGTGTTGTGTCCCCACTCTGCATGTCCTTAGCTGTAGGCCTACATGATTAATTATTATCATTAAGCTTGTTATATCCATAGGTTAAATCATAAATATGTCCTGCGATTTGCAATAGGCTATGTTTTGATGTAGGCCTACATTACGGTACTTTGATGTCTTCACCTCAATGCAGATCAAGGGGTTCCCCTTCGGTAACATCTTCTCTGTGAGCGATGGACCATTGGACAACAGTACTGGAGTCATCTATTTCTATGTCACTGCAATGGATAACTCTGTGGCAGACTTGAAAAGCAATCCCAATGCATCGGTGACCTTCTCTGAGGCTGAGGGAGAATATTGCAGGTATGCTATGCTCCAAGTGATGAAACCAGCCTGATTAGACACTCCACAAAATGTTTATAACATTGTACAATTTTAATTATTTTCTAGGCAAATGGTGTATGATCCTGAAGATCCAAGATGTGCTCGACTCACGTTAACGGGCAAGATGGTGGATGTGGGCCCAGAGGAACAGGAGTTTGCAAAGGAAGCAATGTTTTCAAGGTGACCTATAATGCTATACATTTAATTGGTGCACTTAATACATGTGCAAGTAGGCCAAACTGATCCCATACATATCTATTTATGTCTAATCTTTTTTTTATTCCAGACATCCTTTAATGGAAAAATGGCCAGTGGGACATAATTGGTTCTTCATGAAGCTAGAGTTGGTCCAGATCTGCCTACAGAATTGGTTCGGAGGAGTATCACGCATACCAGTGGAAGATTACTTCAGAGCTACACCCTTTCTAAGAAAAACTGCCCCACACAACACATGAATGCAAGGGGAGGCACAGATACAAAAGCTAAATTACTGGATAGTCATTTACTGGAATAACTATCTTTTTAAATTAACAGTATTGGAGATTCAGTGCCCGATTTAGAGTTATAGACAATAATTACCAAACATAGCTGTGCTACTGCCTACTTTGTAGAAGGCCTTTCCAACTAACTAACCAATGATTTTATTTGATTTACATTTTTATATGTCCATGCCACTATCAAAATTAAATCGAATCACATAAAATCTTTGGAGCTAGAAGGCATGTTTTCAACATTGGCCTTTCATCATATTCCTAAATGCCACATTGCAGCATTACAAAAATGTTTGATCATTTTGAATGCCTATTAGCATGTTGCAAATGTGTTATTTGTTCATGCCTACAGATTTCTGCAGAAGTGATGTTTGGGGACAATGACTTGAATTTTTGTTTGATACTCATCTGTGATTCAGCTTAAAGTCACACGGCAGGACCTTTTTAAATAGACAGTGCATGTTTATGGCCTAGACACGATTGCTTGTTTGAGACATCTGTATGTAAATGGTGTCTACAAACATAATGTTTGTGTCCTACAGTGTCTGTTTGCCTTATGACTGTAAAAAGTGTGGATAGGCTTGTATTCTTCTGTGATCCTAAGCAGGAGTAAACTGGTGAATCTCAAATTTACTACTCTGTTGCCAAAGTGTGTGCTGTTTTGTAGATATTGAAAGTTGAGTAGCTTTGTCAGTGCCAACAAGTCCCAGCACACAATGAAGCACAGGTCCACTGGGATGTTTGACCAACTGAACTAGTTATAAAATATATATATATATATTCTGTTTGGGATAATGTAGCAGGCACGTTTGACTTGGCTAATGATCAAATAGAGAAAACAACAAAAATGTTCAAATCAGGATCCAATCTCAAGACACTAGTATCTGACACCATAACGTCATTGGACGTGCTTGCTGATGTTAGAGCCAACGCAGGGTGGCGCTAGAAACACATTTTACTCGTTGCGGAAAATAAACGCCTAGCGCCCGTGATGGGCAATAGTCTGTCTGTACTGCGATTAAACTCAAAGATTGTGTTCAAAAGGTTCCACTCAGTCAGACACACGCTAACGACACAACTGCACTGTAGTATGGGAATCGACTGCGTGGAATCGACGTAATATTAAAAAAAAATAATGATGTAAGTTGTGTGCACCACCCGGGAGGTGGAGTTAAGAACGAAGGTACCTCCTTGCTTCTGGGAAGGGACTCAAACCTAACGCACCCACCCGAACACCAATGACAGCGATTTTTGACTTGTGACGCTTGACGTACATCTGGACGAGGCAAACCGTTCTTTCACCAGAAACCGCTCCATTGATTCCGCTATAATAATACGCGTTTTGTACGAATTTGTACATCGAATACAACGAACAACTGTCCAACCAAGTTGCTCCAGTCCCGGTAAGGAGGACCACATTGATCTGCTGCAATGGCTAACGGAGTTTTAAGCTACGCCTGCACTCTAGCTCACTAAACTCCTACACTCCAGTTCAAACGGTGTTTGTTTAGAGACGAGACACCCTTTATTAAATATATATATATATATATATACATGCTGATATTTAAAGCGTTATCTTCGCACCTTTACACTTGCTTTCCTCTTTTCTTTTAAAGCTGGAGACATCCTCATTAACGTCAACCGACGTCGAAAGAAGCGGAACAACTGTGGAACCTGTTGGGGGCTGATGATGATGATGGTGGGGTGACGTACAGTAACCGTCTCGTGGTTGTCATGCGTGGCGGCTAACCGTC
>OMKN01014100.1:0-10750 GCA_900302345.1 Melanonus zugmayeri | reverse complement strand
AGGGGTCGCGGGGCGAATCGGAGAGGGGGGAACATTGCGCGCTGATCCAAAGAGAACCGCGACACGAGAGACTTATTATCTCAAACTTCCAATGGAGTTCAGTAACTCACATGAGCCCTGGGTCAACCGCTGTGATATATTAGCTGCTGCGTGTCGGAGATTTACAAGGCCCTGGCTGAGCCCACATTAATATGCTCCCGAATCAAGGGAATTAGTCCACAATGGTGTTGTGTGTTTGGCCTCACAGAAATGAATTGTGGATAAGTAACGGGCAGATCATGTGATTGGGTGTTATTGCAGTAATTGCCCGATACACTCCATTTCCCTCATTGTGTTCCGAGTGTTTACAACCTCGCGCAAGAGAAAGCTCATCGGCATGACGACCAGTTAGCATACATGAGATGACAGTACCGCGTGTCGCTGTTTGTTGTCTTCTTTTGAAGTGTGGCTTGTTGAGACGAACGTTCCCTCTCTCTCCACTTCCACATAATGAGGTGAAATAAATAGATGGAGTGGATGTCTTAATGCTGTTGAGCCATTAGCAGACATGCACACTGAGCATCATTGGGTTACAAGGCCATTGTATACATTTTATTTTGTATGTATTTACATATTGTATTTGTATTTAGGATTCACCCACAGGCCAGGGTGGTTCAATCTGGCCTGGGGACAGTATGATAAAATATTATAAAAATTAACAAAAAGAAAAACTGGTCAGTACATTTCAGTGGAAAAAGCCAACACTTTAAAAAATAAATAAAACATGTACATCATCAGAGTAGGCTTACAAAACGAAAAGAAAAACATAAGCAATCTAGCCCACAACCTCAAATGAGTTCCACACCCATGACTTACATACATACATTTTTTGTATATATTTAAATGTTTCTATCTGTATTTTCTAATTACCGTATTTTGTATTTTTTACTTACATTTATTATATTTTCTATTATCATGAGCAGAGCAATTGTAATGCAAACAATTTCCTCTGGGATCAATAAAGTTACCTCAATCTGAAACAATGTTATGGTAATTAAATTTCGTATTGATTGATTGATTAATTAGTTGAGTAACACAGATAGAGTTCAAGGCAGAAGTTCCCGTACTCTGGTTTTCTTTCTTATTTTATTTTATTTCTTACACATTTATAATAGAATTGGATTTTCAGAAAAATGACTAAGTAGGAATAAATCCACCGCAAATTTGGAAAATATACTAAATGATTTGTGCTAACAAAAAACTACTTAACTTGGTGCTGGGCCACAATGCTGTGCTTGGAACACAAACAGCCTCACGTCCAGCACCGATCGAACCAAATGAAGAAAAACTATCATTAAAAACAATGTGATGAACCGTACTAAAGAGTGCAACGCTACATTGGCCGTCTCCTGATTCGCACAAGAGCTTAATCGACTAGAAAATACCACCACTGCAATTAATTCACTTGAAAGTCAATGCCATTACTTTGAAAATATTCAACCACAGTCTAGTCAACCTACACCGATTCTTCATCTTGGGGCTGGGGTCTGGGGTGTTCTATGAGGGGATAAAAGACCACAGTAAGAACCTGCTTCTTGTATTTAACAGCCAGCAACATTCATTCTGTTTCTCTCCGTCCATTCAATGCTCCATTCCACCTTCTCCCACCTCTCCCTCCATGTGCGGCTTTGTTGTGCGAAGAAAAGCCATTGCAGACAATCCAGAGTTCACCTAAATTCATTAGCACCGGAGTGGAGGATTTATTCAGGCCAAGCGCTTATTTCACACGGCTGAAGACGCGTTCCTTCTGTTTGGTGCTGCTGTTGTTGTTGCTGTTGTTGTTGTTTACCAAGAACTATGCAGGCCTATAGTGTGACATCTATGTTAGAGATACAGAGATACTGTAGAGATACAGAGATACTGTAGAGATATAGATATACTGAGATACTGTAGAGATATAGATATACTGTAGTGATACAGAGATACTGTAGAGATACTGTAGAGATATTATAGAGATACTGTAGAGATACAGATATACTGAGATACTATAGAGATATAGATATACTGTAGTGATACAGATATACTATAGAGATACTGTAGAGATATTATAGAGATACTGTAGAGATACAGATATACTGAGATACTATAGAGATACAGAGATACTGTAGAGATACTTTAGAGATACAGATATACTGAGATACTATAGAGATACAGATATACTGTAGAGAAAGAGATACTGTAGAGATACAGATATACTGAGATACTAGATACAGAGATAATGTAGAGATACAGACATAATATAGAGATAGAGATACTGTAGAGATACAGATATACTGTAGAGATACAGATATACTGAGATACTATAGAGATACATATATACTGTAGAGATACAGAGATACTATATACTGTAGAGATACGGATATACTGAGATACTATAGAGATACAGAAATACTGTAAAGATACTGTAGATACTATATATATACTGTAAAGATACAGATATACTGAGATACTATAGAGATACAGAGATACTGTAGAGATATTGTAAATACTATTGAGATACAGTAGATATACAGATATACTGAGATACTATAGAGATACAGTCATACTGTAGATAATATAGATACTGTAGAGATACTGTGGAGATAAATATATACTGATATACTATAGAGATACATAAATACTCTAGAGATACATAGATAATGTAGGGATACAAAGATACTGTAGAAATACAGAGATAATGTAGAGATACAGAGATACTGAGATAATGTAGAGATACAGAGATACTGAGATAATGTAGAGATACAGAGATACTGAGATAATGTAGAGATACTGAGATAATGTAGAGATACAGAGATACTGTAGAGATGTTTGTGGTTCATAACGTTAAGCTGATGAAGACCCCAGCTTTAACCAAAGAAAAAGGAATACCCTGACCTGTGTCTGATTCTAGTGCAGTCAGCACTCATTACAATAACCATAAAAATAATGATTACATAGAATGAGCAGTCGCACACTTGCACTTGAATTATGCATATTACATTACAAATAGCCTTTTTATTGTAGATTTCTAGGTTTTATCCTGAATGAATGCTGATATATCTGCATCAAGATTAATTCCTTGTACATTTGTACTTTCACAAATACATTTCTGATTCTGAATAAGTCATTTTACTGTGAAAACACACACACATACACATACACACACACATTATCGTAATGCTGTAATAAAACACACCAGGCTGTAATGCTTGAGCCGTCCCTAGAACTTGAGGAACCTTATTTCCTCTGTCTGCCCTCAGGGGGGGGGGGGCAGTGTGTGTGTATGTGCATGTCCGCGTGCGTGTGTGTGTGTGTTGTGTGTGTGTGGTGTCTCTCTTAATGACCATCCCAGCTCTCCATGCCTCAGGAAACACTAGCAAACACACACACACACACACACACACACATTGGACACACATGGATTTGCATACATGCACTAACTTATGTTAGCATCCCTACCTAGCATTAGCATCCCTCCCAACATTAGCATCCCTACCTAGGGTTAGCATCCCTCCGTTTAGCAGAGAGCAGATCACATGACCTCATCCTAGGGTGTGGATGTCACACCCCACCATGCGACTCAAGAGCACTTCAGTAAGGCCACGGATGTGTTGATCAAAGGTCAAATCAGAAGATGTCTTTTGCCTGTTGTGGCCGTTTTTTAAAGACCCCGCCATTGAAAAAGTTTTGTAGGGAACAAGGAGTTAAATGCAGGTGACGAGTGAATTGAAAAGCGAGTGTGTGTGGTTGGTGGCTGGTTTAAGCAACCTTACCTGGGCCCGAGTCAGGCTGATTAGACTCTGGGGCTGAGGTGAGGCTGCACACCTGTGGTGCATCCAGTGATCAAGGCCCACAGGTTAAACCAGCCATCACCACACACACTCAGGAGGAGCGCTGACCACCTGCTCTGCCTGCAAAACTATTCCAACTTTACAATAAACCATCTGTAATACAAACATCTGCCTGTGTCCTGGTGGTCGGAGGAGCCCAGAGGTCTTCTCTGGACTCCTCCGACCACCAGGACACAGGCAGATGAATTGAATAAACTCCTGCCTTGGACCCTCTGAAGGATGCTCGCAGAACGTTGCAGAAACATTTAAAAACAGAAATGTCAATAAATACAGCTGTCTAAAGGTTAAATTTCCTCCAGAAATTCAGCCACTTTTGTTGAATCTATTATGTGGGTGTCCTTGCTGTAGCCCTCGGAGGTCTTTCAACCCTTTCTGAACTTGTGATAAATTATCCAGCATTGGTTACGGGAGGACATGAAGAATGTTCCTGCAAGTTTATATCTGATAAACTTGTTGGGGGTGATATTACTTTGTTACTGCTTAAATTAATTAAATTGCGTTAAAGTAATACATCACTTACAAAACATTGAAATGCTTGTGGCGTGAGGGGGCGTGGCTTGGCGTTAGTGCGCAAAACAAGGGGGGCGGGGCGTCTAATTCAGCTGTGGGTGATCGGTGGTCAGGCTGACTATATTGATCGCTGTTTATTCTGCCCACAGTGAGACTGGTTCCCGAACGCAGAGGGAGAAGCCGGCGAGCCTCCCGGATCTTGGACTCTGGAAGATCGATCCTGTTTGATCCATTTGTTTGTATTTGTTGTATGAGCCGTTAAAGTCGGGGGAGTTTTGATTTATGCTGTGGCACCCGGTGTCAGCTTTCCGTTTCTTAAAAGACTCTAAACCCGCCATCGGCGTGGGTTGAACCCAGTGGGGGGAGATCGTATCTACCACAGTGTTAACTAAAATAATTAGTTACTTTAGTCAAGTAGCACGTTTTTTCTGCATTTATTAAATGTATTAAACACTGCGCGATTCCAGCATTTGTTTGCTGTTGCTGTTCTGCTGAAATGAAGATGGTTTTATTGGAAATTGATTTATTCCCATTAAAGTTACTGTTTATAAAAGACAGAGAAAAAAAGTCATAGTTCAATGTAAGCTGTGTGTAGGGAAGAGGTCTTTAGAAACCTTATCCAAAAAACATTTGGATAAGGGTCACTCTACCACCAAGCTAATTGGTAAAAGTAGTGATATATGACACGTTACTTCAAAGCCAAAATAATATAGTAAAGTAACGCAGTACTTTCAAATGTCAGTAATGAGTCGTGTAATAAATCCTAAACGACTGGGACCAAGCGGCCTCTGTTCTCCCCTGTAGATCACGTGCGTTCGCCCGCTGAGAGGAACACGCGCTCCTATTAGGCTGGAGCTCTAACCTTATTAAACATTTACATCAAAGATGTGAGGGAGAGGAAAACGTGGGGAATACGCCCGGAGCTCTTCATCCCCCGAGGGGGCGGCTTGTGCTCATGTCACCGCTGCTCTCCGGTTTAAAAGAGGAAAACCTTTTCCTTTACCATCGACTAAAGATCAAACGCTGTGCGGCTGCTGGCGCTTCCGTGGCATTGGTTTAAAAACAGACGTCGGGGATAAGAGTGCACTTTTATTACCGCAGCCATTTCATATCATTCGTGGTTGTAAACAGGTGAGTGCCAAAATAAAAGCGTAACACATGCATTTATTTAAAGGGCTGTGGCTGTTTGAGCTGCCAGTGTTTAATGGAACTTGGCACCGTTTTTTTACAGAGGGGAATGGAATCCCCTGATGACAGGAAGACCTAATCCTGCCTTAATGAGGCAGAATTAGTGCTGTTTTAATAGTTTAGCTTAATCGCTGTCTGTGTTGTCTATGTTGCTGTTTTTCTGTCTGATGTCTTTTGGCAGATTGCATTGTGTTCACACCGAAGTACAGGGAATCCAACTTATACATACATCAATCTCTTGCTCTCCATCTATGTCTCTCTCTCTCTAAGAAAAAGTGTGTGTGTGTGTGTGTGCATTTGAGTGGTGGTGTGTGTGTGTGTGTTTAGAGAAAGAGAATAAACAAATGAAACCCTAAACTAGGGGTGGATGTAGCCCTGTGATTGAATATGTCAATAACGTTTCAAATAGCAAAAAGAGGTCAGAGAGGTCAGACAGGCTAAAACCTTTCATTGGCATCTTCAGAAGTATGTGGTAGGTGGAGTACTGGAAATCTATACTCAAGTAAATTAAGTACAATTACTCCCATGAAAAATGACTCAACTAAAAGTGAAAATTACCATTTGAGAAACCTACTCAAGTAAAAGTAAAAAAGTACCTGGTTAATAAATTACTCAAAATACAAGTTACTTTACATTGTAATATTTTGTAGGGTGTAACATGTTGCCAGTGCAAAATAATGAAAAATCAGCACTTGTTGATCAAACAAATGAGATATGAACAATCTCCCACTCTCTCTCCATCTCTTCCTCTATACCCCTCTCTTCCTCACCCACCCTTCTCTTTCTCCATTTCATCTGCAGTAGAGATACACTCAATCTCCGCATTTAGAGCAGACTAGTTGTAATAAAAGTATAAATGGCAAATGTAGCGAAATCAAAAGTAAAAAGGAACATGAAAGTGCTCGTTCCTTAAAAAAACACTGCTAATGGCATCCTAATCTATGCCTGCACACAGGCACAAATTGAGTGCACTGTTATGCTTTAAAGTTTACATCAATCAAAATGGAAACATGAATATTCATGAGGGCTTGGGTTCAACCCTAACTGATTTGGTTGGCGGTTGTTCACAAGACACGTTTGTACATTTATTAATAAAACATTTAAAAGGTAGTAACTTAACTGATTAAACTCATTTTTTTCTGATTCTCCCTGCCAAAGCCCACAGGGCAACACACAGCCACTGATACATACTCCCAGTACGTACTCTGGCAGATGTTGGCATTTCTAGGATGGACACCGCACCACCACCCTAACCCCGGGGGAGGCTGTGGGAGCTCAGTCTCTCTGCTGGGGTTTCTTTACTGCTTCTAAACGGAACACTTTTTAAAACAGAAGCGACACCTCCAGGCAACATGGACGACATTTAACAGATTGAGGTGTCACTGTGGGTCGTCCGCACAGAACAGCAGCAAGAGGAGGAGGAGGAGGAGGAGGAGGAGGAGAAGACGTTGGAGGTGGATTTTATACACCAGATGGAGGGGGTGGGTAGTGTAGTGGTTAGGATTTTTGACTCTGTGCCGAAAAGTACTGGGTTTGATCCCCCCCTAATGTCCACCGTCCACCTGTAACCATCCTAGAGCAAGAAGCCTTAAGCCGGATTCATACTTTCCAGGTCCGCGTGTCCGCAAGGGTCCGCATGGCGTAAATGTTGTCATCCACCCTTGTCCGCGAGAGTCCACGCGTTTGTCCGCGCACAGCCCAAAATGTGTGTGGACTGTACACAGCAAACGCTCCGACTGCGCATGCTCCAGATAACAAAATGGATGCTTGTTTTGAAGAGAGGTTGTTTGAAGAGAGGTTGTTTGCCTCCGCCCAACCACAGCTGGCTGCGAAGGCGGAAAGTATGTCCAAGCCTTTAACCCCCACCTGCTCTTTAAAGGATAACTTCACCGATTTTCAACCTTATCTCTATCTATCCGCATTAGGGATATAGTGTGAGAAACGCCTGCAGTTGTTGCCAATGCTCTCTGTGTCTCTGGGGCGCAGCTCAGCGCAGATGCAAAATCTTACCTCAACGCCGCCATCGGTTGACGCGAAACACATCTTCCGGCGGACAAAAGTAGCAGGAGATCTGGGTGCAGGCAACATGGAGAAAACATTGGCAAACATTGTTCATTTGCATATACTACCCACATTGAAATGATACAAAGCCGGTTGAAAATCGGCCAAGTTGCCCTTTAATGACATGTATCTGAATTCACTGTGAGTCGCTTTGGATAAAAGCGTCTACTTAAATGACTAGATAGAAGATGAAATGGAAATGGACGTTTGTGTTGTTGTGATTGTGGTCCCCCCCGGGGCGGGGCATAACATCCTGACCACAAAGAATATTGATAACCCCGTCGGTCCACTAAGTGCTCCCGCTATCGCTAATCAGATCCTGATTGATCAATACACTTCTACGGAGCTCATCTGCTATACGTGACCTCCGGGCTGCGATGCGATGCTGGCTGCTTTTAGCTCTGCTTCAACAATTGTACGTCTGGGGAATCACATGTGCGCTAATTAGCATATATGTAGATTAGTCTATGAGGGTTGTGGTACAAATGCTGATAAGGCAGGATCCCTAGATCATTTGACACATTTGTGGAAATATTTCATTCAACATGATAATTATTGAATATATATTAGTTTTCTGTTTCTGGAAATTGAATTAGGAGTCAAGATGGGTATTTTACTGTTTTTAGGAAGAACTTTCACTTCAACAGTAAATGCTTAAGCAGTCTCTTTCACAGTAATATTCTGTTAAAAAACATTAGTATTCCAACAGAGGTCTTATCCACGAGACAAATTCCCCCTAGAAAGGTAATTAGTATGTAACAATGTAAATTAATATGCAGTACATTTGGTATTCTGCACCCATGCAAATGGGACCAGATGGAAATCCATTTTTACATATTAAAAGAAAGGTTTTCAAATGGATAGTTGCAAAATATTTACATTTAGAGAAAAGGTGTAGCCCTTAATAAAGTTACACAGATGTCAATGTGAATATATGATTATTAAGCAGTACAGTAGACTTCTATGCATGGTAAAGAGCATATTAGCCTTATAATAGCTCCAGTTAGTGGTTTAATTGTGCTGTTGGTTTGAATGTGGCGTGAAGGTTTGTTCTGCTCTACCTGGACACAGGAGCTGCTTTTAAATGAACCTCATCCGTTTTAAGACATAACCTATGGAGACATAACACAGAGATATATCCTCTAATGGGATAAGTGCTTCCTATTAGTTAGAGAAATCAACAACGGAAAGGTCTTCAGAGCCTTCAAATTAAAAGCCCCAGAGGGAACTGAACTGTGTATTTGATCTGACTTGAGGGGTAATTATGGTATGGTTGTCATATCATATCATATCATCATCGTATGCATGCAAGCATGATCACTTATTAATTTGTCAATCGATAGATATGTGAATTTAACGCTATTTACTATTTACTCATTTAACAGATGCTTTTATCCAAAGTGACTTACAGTGAATTCAGACACATGTCCTACAAAGGCAAACCACAGTAACTAAAACTTTTGGCAAGATTGAGTTATGACTCAAAATGAACTTGTGGGTATATGTGTTATGCTGTGACAAAGTGTCTTGGTCAATCTTGCTCTGTTTTTGAGATAAAAGGTGTACAAATTGCAGTAACTACAAAATTGAACTAAAAACCAAGGCAGACAGCAGTATCTGCTATTTCCCCATCAGCACATCCTGCTGATTGCCTTGGTTTTCTATGTAAGTCACCATTGAAGTGATAGAGATGAAGCTGTTTGTACAAGATGATAATGATGATGAGGAGGTTAATACATGAGCTTGGTTTAACGTAATTGAAGTGGATATTCCAACAAAATAATACTTATGGTTTGTTTTGAATCTCATAATCTAAACTTTTAAATATAATAAAATGAAGAATACAAATAGAATGTAGTAAGAAATGAAAAAATGTTTCTTAATGTTGGAAAAAACCAAAATATACTGTATATTTGACCTTTGTAGGGATCAAATTCCTCATTGAATATTAATGGTATTTCCACTTCTCTACTTCTCTACAACACAACACAACACACACCGTGGTTTACCTTTGTAGGGCAGATGTCATTAAGGAGCAGGTAGGGGTGAAGGCATCTTGCTCTAGGATGCGAGTAGACTACAAGACATCGGGGATCGAACCCGGAACCCTTCGGCTCGGAGTCCCTAACCGCTACGCTCTCCCGCCCCTTAAAGATTACATTTAAAGGCTTCCGTCGGACAAAGTGCTGTGTGTCCACGTCGGCCTTGGCGAACAGGGTTGTTATCCAACGCTGCGTGCTGATGTACTGGCCGGCGGAGTGTGTAGACCTTGCCAAACGCCCACGCCGCGGTGGTCTCACTGCACGTTATTGCCTTTCTTTCTTTATTGTGTTACCTTGCTTCTGAGCATAGGCGGCTCTTGTTCTTCGGGAACTCTCTCTCTCTCTCTCTGTCTCTCTCTCTGAGTGTTCCTGCCTCTCGTTTCATCTGTAATCTCTCTCTCTCTGAGTGTTCCTGCCTCTCGTTTCATCTGTAATCTCTCTGTGAGGCGTGACGCCCTCGTGGTCCCGGGCTGAGATCACAGCGCCGCTCCGTGACCACCGGGACCAGAATCTAAGCGTGGGGTATGATGTCATGCTTCTCGGCGTCAGCGTGAGATGATGTCACACTGTAATGTCAGAGTAGCGGTTGAGTTGTTTACCAAGACGACAACAACTACAACAACAACAACAGCATGGAGTGTAAGAAGATGTTTAGTAAAGTGCTCCCGCTTAGGAAACACAGGCATTAGTCAACGTCATGATTGTGTCTGTGATTGTTTTTTAATAGCATAATCAGCGTAATAAAGCTTTTAAGTGATTTGCTGTAAATCATACCAAACGGATCCTGTCATCTGATTGGTGCGCCAAGAGAGAGAGAGATAGGAATTGAAGGGGAGAGAGACAGCAAGAGAGAGAGAGAGAGTGAGACAGACAGACAGACAGACACACAGAGAGACACACAGAGAGAAATAAGAAGGGAAGTGGAGAGTGAGAGAGACAGAAATAGGATTAGAAGAGAAAGGGGAGAAGAGAGAGGAGGGGAGAGAGAGTGAGAGCCAGAGGTTACAGGGGGTAACAGGTAAACAGAATATTTTGCAGACAGTGGTGTGATGGATCAACAAGGCTGGATGGAATGACAAC
>OMKN01014094.1:0-14708 GCA_900302345.1 Melanonus zugmayeri | reverse complement strand
CCCCCCCCCTCCAACTGATACTCAAAGTACTTAAGTGCAGTGGCATGTGTGCAGTAACCTTCACTAAAAGACCTCATTTTTGTCCTTTTTTAAATTGACATGAGTGACTTCAGTTAAACGTGATGGATGAGTGACACATCAGGCCAGCAGACGGTACAACAGACAGGGGCGGCAGTGGCTCAGGAGGTAGAGCGGGGTTCGATCCCCGGCTCCTCCTAGCCAAGTGTCGAGGTGTCCCTGAGCAAGACACCTGACCCTAACTGCTCCCGGCAGGATGGCTGTCGCCTTGCACGGCTGTGTATGATCGGTGTGTGAATGAGTGAATGTGAGGCATTAATTGTAAATCGCTTTGAGGTTAGGTTAGAAAAGTGTTATATAAATGCAGTCCATTTACCATTTACACCGTATGGACATCATAGTTGGATTCAGGCCTGAAAGAAGATATACTGCTTTTATATGTTTAACGCATATCTTTCGCCCCTTTAATTTTTTATGAGGGTCGTCAGGATTTAGAGGTCGGATGCTGTTTGCTTACAGCGGGTTAAGATTGATTACCTCTGAAGTGTTATCGAATGTTAAAACGTTCAGTCCAGTGTACCACGAGTGACCAATAAAGCTGGGGGAAAAAAGGATATTGATGCCATTACTCTATATTTCTTTATACATAAGATATAAGAAAGAAGTGCTTATCAAATTGAATTGCAACAAAAAAGGAACCATAATCCTTCTAGATGTATTTATTTCCTGCAAACTGCGGGTATTTCCCTTTAAGCCTTTCATTACCCTCCTTCAGAAGTAGTTGAGTAGAGTTTCAGATGAATTGTCGTATCTCAGATGAAATCCTTTACCTGTTCATTACTTGACAGCGACCACTTCTCAAAGAGGTTACAGGGTCCATCTACCCAATTTTCGCTATTTTTTTATCAGTCCATCTCTAGACACTGGCTCCCTGCCAGCACCTTTTAAAGAGGTGCTCATTTCGACTCCAGAAGAGATGAGTGCTTTCCTTTGGAGCTCATGGTACTCAAACAAAATTACTGAGAAAATAACCCCTTCGTTCCTATCTAAAAGATGCAAGAGACAGTAGTGAACAACTCCAAAAGCAAAAGAAAAAAAACAATTCACTGGAAGGGAAAAAGTCTGCAAGTCATACGCAAGGTCGCAAATAAACTGTTATGGATCGATGTATGCGGTGTAGCGCTTTAACACTAAATATGTTTTTTTTACAGTTTTGCGTGAAATGTGTGATACATATAGGAGTAGTGGATCAATACAAAAAGAGCTTCACGAGTGAGATCTGAATCACACAGTATCTATGCCAAGGGTTTCTGAACTCTCCTCAAAGCATCCCGCTTATTGTTCACAACATTTCTTTTTCTCTTCGATTTCAGTTGTTGTTGTTTTTTTTTGCGTTTTGCTTCCGAGCCAAAACATGGTCGTCCCGTATCGGGTTGAAACAGAAGGGAATCGAGCTGTCAGACCAAATATATTCACAATCATTTTCCAGTTATATATGCTCATAACCGCCTTAGCCGCGCTGGCGTGGTATATTCAAGAAATGTTGATTGAATTGATTGCTTTTCCAGGCGGTAATTCAGTTCCTCTAGGATTCTCTAACAGTAATGTGTATGTTTGTTTGTTTGTTTGTAGCGATGTTTATTCATTTCAATATTGAATAAGCATCCTATATTCAAAAACGTGCCATTTTCAATTTTCAACGGACAACGCGCAATTTGCATTCCCAGTCCGTTTCATTCCTCTTTAAGCCTTAAATCTGCATGCATCCCCCGACCCCCCCCCACTGTGTTCATATCTCTCATAGCCTTTGATTGTTTCTTTTCATACCCGATATGTTACTGTAATGGAAACATGTTCACGAAACAAACCGTAGAATCCTTATTGTGTTTTTAATTATAAACCAACAAAGAAGAAAGAGAGAAAAATTAGCAAATACCATGAAGCCGACATGAGAATAAAAAAGTGTCCCACGACGGCCTGCAACACACACAGTTGGGAGAGAGAACACCATTGAAAATCAATGGGTCATTTGGTGGCTGGTTGTAAAAGCAGTGGAACTCTGCCCAATGCACTGTAGTCGTAGGATGGGGGATTTATGTCGGGTTGACTTGGTACATTTAGCACAGTAATTCAAAATGTCGACGAAACTAGGGTGGAAGTGATGTATTGACGGAAAACATTTTCTGTGTGTGTGTGTGTGTGAGCTGTGTGTGCGTGTGTGTGTGCGTGTGCATGTGTGTATTAGGTGTTGTACTCACACTGTATCGCCACTTCTTCCTACTGCAATCAGTCCCTTTAATTACGCTGTCATCGCTGTAACTACAGCCTTCATCACATGCCAACACCCTAGTCCCCTCTGAGAGAGAGACTAAGAGACTAAGAGAGAGAGATAGAAAGAGAGAGAGAAAGAGTGAGAGAGAGATGAAGGGGGTAAGTTATATGTCACAGTGACATGTTGTCTGACCTTGGATTGTGACTTTTTTTAATTAAATGGTTTTAATTATGTTAAGGCAATACCAAAATTAATTTACATTTACATCATTGGTTTAGGTTTTTCTTTCTTTCTTTTTTACAAACAACTTTAATTGAAATTGCTATTGCTATCTGTATGCAAAATAAAAATCTTCTGGCACAGGCAACATATGTCACATGCATTTCATCTCTTTGATCGGAAAAGTCAAGCAGAACAACACCAAGCTGCAAATAGAGTAGCTTTAACACGGTCTCCACGATGCTAGCTGCTTAGCATTCCACGTAGCGATCACAAACAGGGCTCCCGAGCTTAGATTAATTTACATCTTGCTTTTACCTGCAGATGTTTTCCTCAAATTAGACATGGAGTTTTCCTTAAGTTACATATGGAATCTTTAGATGTGGATGGAAATTAACCGCCAGCAAATATGTTTGAACTTCATACACGTTTGAGTACAGAAAAAGTGTGTGGGGTTTTTTTTATCGATTGAGATGCTTTCGTTTTGCCTTCCTGAGCGGCTTTTCAACCGCGATGCAACGAAGCATCACCCTTCAGGTGATGAAAAAGGTTTACATTTCAAAGGAAATACATTTCTGTTTATTGTTAATAAATGCAACATGTCTGAAACGTGTCCCCATTTTGTCCTGTTCACACGGGTTTGTGTGTCTAAATGTTAAAGGGTTTATGTTATTTTGGAACCACAAACCCCCAGTGCTGCTGGCAGGTAACGTGCATTATCTCTGACATGCTGAGTGTGCAGTACTGAGCGTGCCTATGGGCAGTGTTGGAAGGCAGGCCCCAAGGTAGTGGGAAAAATTATCCTGTTACTTTACCTTTCATCATTCTCAACCTTTATTATTAAGAACGTAGGCGTAGAAGAATGGGGTCAGGAGGGCAATTCCGGTCTTGTCTTGTTATGCGGTTGTAATGAGATCACGAAGGTAAAGATGGAGGAAATAGAGCATAGTGTACTCCTTTGAAATAAAATAACTCTCTTTGTTTCTATAAGTACAATTATTCTGGGGGGGCTCTATGTTTCTGTATGAACCCAACCCACGGTGAGGGATTTTGGCGGTTGGTCACCAGCACATGCTAGATGAATGATTGATTGGTTATTCGATTATGTGAGGAGTCTGAGAAGTGAGAAGAGGCAAAGAGAAGATCTCCACTAGAATGATGACAACAGCATTAAAGCCCAATGTTCCCTCCTCCTGTTCCACTCAATCATCTCACTGGCCCCATGGATCCATCTTTGGGTGGCCACTGCTATGCGCCGCCGTGATGGAAAAACAACTAAGATGCCGTTTTTTGACATCACACAGAGCGAACGAGACACACAAAGACTCAATGGGTATTGCGTAGGATGCACTAGGCTATCGCCATCCATCCATCATCATCTCCACCATCTCACCACACACACTCACACAGACACACTCACAACACGCACGATTGTATCAGTAGCTGTTGTTAAAAACAAACAGGAAAATGGAAAACGGAAAATAAAAGGTGTGTGGTGTAATTGGGACCAAGGTTAAGCAACATAGTGCATCGATATTCAACAGTAGAAACAGAGAGTGATCAAACTAATAGTCAACGCCCCAGCAACCTAAACAACTCCCAAAAGGGAGTTTCAGTCGAGGGAAATGCCAAACGCCCTTGAGGCTGAGCACGGAGGATGCATGGTCTATGACTTTAAAAACCACAACCTCATGTGGAACAAAATGTGGGGAAAACAAGGAGTTCCACAAGAAAGGTCAGGTGAAGACGTGTCCAATCTCCACAGGTGTGGCAATTGCGGAAAGGTTAGCCGAAGGTAACGTCGTCTTCTCCCGACGGTGTCTGAGAAGAAATTTGTAACGCCGTCGTTACAAAAGCAATCCGTTGCAAGCAGATAAGAGTCCTCGTCAAGTCGTGTCTTTGATGGGGTCCTCGTCACCTCTCAAGTTTCCCATTCTGTCGCTATTTCCTTTAATGAAATGCCCTCCATTAATGCTTATAATTAGCCTTTGAGTTTTCTTTTGTTGCGTTCCTCACTTCATTTTCAAAAAAACGGCTTCACTTTGTTTTGCCTTCTAAAAGGCTTTTAGAAGTCTTTTTTCATAAGAGCCTTTACAAATAAATATAATTGAATGATTATTATGAAAGCACAGCCCGCGTATCTGACTGTAGACATCTAGGTTCTGATTCCATTAGAAACCCAGTTTAATTTGATTTAATCTCCATCATACTCTCCCAGATCCTCCCTGTTATTATACTATGTATCCCATTTACTGGACAGGGCCCTTTCAAAATAAAAGCTATTCTTATCACTATCCAACATTTCCTGTGGTCATTCGGTTGGTCGTCATGTTTTTTTTTTTTGCGGTCCGTGTGTGTGTGTCCTTGTGCGGTTTGTCGAAAGGTAGGTCTGCAGACTGGAACAAGGAAGAGACTTCCCGAAGAAATTGCTTCCCTGGATTTTCTCTATCTGACATCATTTCCATATAGACGTACGATGCCAATCAGGAAGCAGACGTCAACTAGGGGAGGCACAGGTGTCTGAGACGCTTTGATCATCAGGAAAAGGCACATGAGCAATATAAGTATAAAAAATGACAAAAACTCCCAAATAAAAAGAAATATGACTACATCGCTAGTGTTTGCCATGTACATTGTAGTCTGACATCTAATTTAAACCAGATGTTGGAATTTCATTGTTGGATGTTGGAATACAATGTGTCTGAGTGAATGTGTATGTGAACGTCTCACACACGCACGCACACACACACACGCACACACATTGTACGTGTAAGTGTGTTTGAGACAAATACATACTTATTCGCTCAAATACATTACACACACACACACACACACACACAAATGCTCCCTGACCCAGAAGTGCCAAATAACAAGACTCCACTCTCAGCTACTGTGATGTATAATGCATCTTTGATCACGTCTGATCAGATCTTGTGACACTTTCCTGCTTCTCTTTCCCTTTGTCTTTCTGCCTACTGGGGATTTGAATAATAGAGGAACAATTTTAAAAGGTGCTCTTAGCTTCTTCGTTTCATATCTCAACGACCGTGGATTCTGTTTAGCGCCATTTACATTCATTTGTAGCAGACAAAAGAATTTGAAACTAATTTGCATAACACAATATAAAAAATCTTGCTGAAGTGAAGTTAATGGTGGCATATACTTTGTATAGGTTGCATAATATCCAATACAGTGCCGTTACAAGATACAAGGAATGAAACACTCTTACTCTGACATTCTCAAGTGTATTTTCAATGTCCCTTTTAATTTGAAATAGCTAAACCTACCATCCAGAAGCTCAACATTGTCAGCATTTTTTGGCAAATGGAGGCCTATTACCATAGGTGAACAAGCAATGACTGCTCATGCAGTACATCAAAGACACTCTCTCTCTCTTTCGTTTACTACAACTCTCTCTGACTCTCTCTCTCCATCATAGTTGTCTGCGTGTGTGTGTGTGTGTGTGTGTGCGACTGAGCGAAACCGTGAGCACAATGTGAGAAATACAGAACGTGTGAACCAGAAACACAAATATAAAATATATACATAATATAAACATATTGTACTAAGACTGAAAAAGAAAGAGAAAGAATGAGAGCATGAGAGAGAGAGAGACAGAGAGAGCGAGAGAGAGAGAGAGTGAGGGAACAGGATAAATAAAGAGAATACAATTCCTGGGGTCTTAAGTGCAACCTTTGGTGGAACAGAGAGAGGTCAAGGCGAGGCATTTCCATTTTTGTGGAGAAATGCCAAAAATGGCCGCTGTCCTCAGAGATTTCCCCCATGTGTCTTAAAGGGACAGGTACACTGTCAGAACACATTCAAACGATCAGGTAGAAGTAAAATCCTTAGGGCCTGATTTACTAAAGGTTTGCACGTGTAAAAACTTGTGCAAACTTGATATCACCCGCAAACAAATGTGCAAGCTGATCTACTAACGGTGCACGAGGATTGTGTCTTTCAAATGTGCAAGACAACACGCAATGTCCATTTAGTACGTTTGCCTTAATGAATATGCAATATGGGGCGTTTCTGCCCTAGCGCGCAAAATACTGGGAGGAGAAAATCCAAATAGGTTAATTCAGCCACGCAATGTGATTTACCAAGCCTGAAAGTAATTGCGGTGCTTGTGACTGTGTCTCTATTTAATACGTTTGAAAGGAAGGTGTTAATCAGCCCAGCATTGTGCACCGATGGCTGCTGTTATTGTGGCAAGGAGAGACATAGGCTCAATGAAAGAATACGTAGAGAAAGGGTTTTTATCACTCGTGTTAATGTTTTTAGAATGACAAATAATATGAAAAAATAAGTCAGACATAGCTCTTGTGCATTTTGCGCTTGCAGTCCCTTTCTGCTTTCCGTCCAAACTCTCCATGGCGGAAACCACTAAAACAGCAAAACCTGCACACACACTACTGCTGTTTGCACCTGTTGTCATTAACGCATTATCCTTAGTTGATCACCCGCAAAACATACACCAACCAAACGCACAATATGTTGCAATGCACACGCAATTTAGTACTCTTTATTTGGGATCTTAGTAAATCAGGCCCTTCATTTTTACCCAGTGAACCTTACTTCACCTCACTATCTTTAGTGGATTTTCTGGTCCCATGGTTTTCAGATTGCTAAGATGTAACTACCTTTGTTACACAACATTTACCTTCCAACATCGTAAAAATGTGCATACACACTAACATGTTGTGCGTGCTGCTCTACTGTTTGATTAGGTTTGAGGCTGTCATATCACAATGACATGGGGGGAGGTCAGGTCTGAGGTCTGTTGTTTTTGTCTTTGATTGTCCATCTTTGCTTGTTGTCGCCGTTTGTTGCAGATTCTCAGATTCAGCTGCTGCTCTGCTACTGTAAGTCTGCAAGGGGTTTCCAAAAACATGACAATAACAAGAGACTTAAAGAGCATGTGAAGGAGCTCTGTTTATCGATTTGCTTTTAGCACTTAAGGTCAAGTACTGTCAGCCAACCGCCCAGGGATTGAACTAAATCATGTAGGAAAATGAAAGCTGTATCCCAGGTGTTTTACTTTCAATAACAAGACCGAGTCATGAGTGAAAAGCATGTGTATTCCTTCTCCGTCTCTTCTCAGTCTGTTGTTTTTTACATTACATTTACCCACTCACGCACACACACACAGTTCAAACTGCTTCTACTTTTCTAGAAAATAGAATTATAATAATCCACTATAGTAAAGCTCCACAGGTGTGAACCCTCACACACACTCTCTCTCACACACACACAGTTCCAATTGCTTTTATTTTTATAGAAACCGGAATTATAATACTCTACACTACACTACACTAGCTCCACAGGTGTGTATACCCACACACAATCTCTCTCTTTCTCTCTCTCTCTCTCTCTTTCTTTCTCACACACACACACACGCATGCACATGCACGCACGCAATCTCAATTAAGGAAATCCTGGCCTAATCCGTCTACCTCTAATTCATCTGGTAAATAATGGTCAAAATCTACCAGGGATTTTGAAACAACCCACTGTTGCTAGGAGACGTCCTGCTCCCATGAAGAAGTCCAGGATACTTAAAGAGTCATTACCATCCTGATTCGTTTTCATTTACTCTAAACTGTTGTTTAGATTGCCTCAGCCCCTATTATATTCCAGCTCCTTTATGCTCAAAATGCCTCCAGAGGGCTCCATTCTGGGTCAAAGAAAATGGATTCGCCCATAAAGAGGTCCATATATCAAAGAGACTAATATCAGGCAGACTGTGCTTGTTTTTTTATGAGAAGAGTGTGGGTTTTAGTGTGTGTGTGTGTGTGTGTGTGTGTTTGTGTGTGTAGGTGGTGGTGGTATTGTCGGCTTATAATCAATCAATCCACCATCAATTGATCAACAGAATCATTTTTATTCATCTTGGTCTACAAACTTGATTTAAAGGCATTTCATACTACTACACCTGCGGTGTAGGGATGAGATCCTGCGCCACAACTATTTTGGTAAACAACAGTGGTAAACAAAGCAATATGGACGCTATATATTCATAATTACACTGAAAAACAAGTTCCCTTAGAATTTAAAAAAGTACTGTGAATCTAAATTGATGTCTTCAAAGGTGTGTGGGTAAACTCTTCCTGAGTAAGGGTGCTTTCACACCTTAACTGTTTAGTCCATTTCAATCGAACCCTAGAGCATTTCCCCTGATAGTACGGTTCATTTGGGGTGGTGCGAACCAAACAAACTCTGTTCCGCTTGAAAACGGGGGTCTAGGTCCGCTTCCAAGTGAACTACGGTTTGGTTCGCTTTAGCTGAGAGCATGATCCGAACCAACTACAGAAAGCGTAGTATTTTTTGCAGCAAACAATATTGAGTCAGGTAGACAGTGTTTTTATAAATTATGTAAAGTGACAGAATTCTTGAATGTTTGAAAGGGGTTCAGTCGCATGGTAGATCAATGTTGCGCAAAAGAAGCTTCGTCAATATTTATTTTTTGTCCAAAAACCAGGAAGTGTTTTATTGAGTTTACCTTGGATTCTCTATCCAATAGACAAGCGACCCACTCAATCGTGAGGCATGTTTACAATGTTTGGTTCACCTGACAAAGTCCAGTGTGAACGCCAAGTCTACCAAACTATAGGTGTTAAAGCGCCCTAAGTGTCCCATGAAAGCCCTCTAGCATATCCCCCCAGAAGAATGACAGTTATAATAGTTATAAGCTATCCATTATAACATATATATCTTCACCTCAGAGCCTTTGGTGTTCAACTGATATTTTGTGAGTGGTTATTTTTATTTATCTTTTTTGGGGGGGGGGGTTGTCTGTGTTGTTTTTCCTTCACGCTGTGTGATTGACCTAACAACTCTGTCCCAACCTCCCCAGGAACAAACAACTCTACACACTTTTCTGTCTATGCTCCGTTTTTTGGTGTGTGCTTTTGTTTCTCAACAGTGTCAGCCCCACTGACCCTCTCACGTCCCCACAAGGCCCAGCCCCAATGTCTCAAATAGACAGGCCTAAAACAAATAAATACGGAAAAATGTAGGCTACATGATGGTGAAGCTAGAAGCCTCCACCACAAGTGAGTGCGGTACAGTAACACGGACCACTGGGAGGGGGCTTTTCTGACAGTGCTTTTCGTCTTCTTTGCTTTAACGCTGCCTAAGACACAGTTAAAGACACGACCAAGTGGAGGGGGATAACAGATTACACACAAAGACAAATGGGCATCGTAAACATCGTAAAAATTGTCGATTCTGTCATCGGAGGTGTAGAACAGTGAGTGTGTGTGTGTGTGCAGCTTGCTGCCAGAGGGGAAAGTTTATTTTCAAATATTAAATAACTCTTCCCTTCCTAGTGGTATTTTAATTCCTCCCATCATGCTTTAGTGAATATTTGAGTTATTTTTTTCAATAACTAAGCATGCCGATGGCGGTGTCAGCCATGCACGTCGTGAGCAGTTAGGGTTAGGTGTCTTGCTCAGGGACACCTCAACATTCGGCTAGCGGGAGCCAACTGGAAATGTCCATTTCCAGTTTTAAAAAATAAGAATGGAGGAGCAGGTGGTTGGTTTGATTTTTAGGGCTGTTGAGGGATGTCCGTATGACACAGCAGGCCAACACATAGCAGAACACGCCTGTAATGTACGGTAAATGCTATTGAGCTATTAATGGAATGAATTGTGTGGCCCATCCACTTTTATTCAGGCCCAGCTGCTATTTCATTTCTGGCTACGCCACTGGTTTTAATGATTGGCTTCAGCCGTCTCGGATTTGGGAAACTTTAGTGGAGGTAGGACAATGTGGGTGAAAGAAATCTGCTGAATGTACAGGTGTGTTATTACACTAAGAAGAAAAGCAGTCATTACATTTCATTGTGTTTCACCAAGCCCATTGCTAGCATGAGCTAGGTTAACGCCAGGATTAACAATAAGCACCATTTACTAGAGCCAAGTTGACATCATGTCCAAAGAAAAGTTTTTTTCTAAATTGTCAGCAATTTCCCTCCATCAACTATGTCTGCAAGACGTTGTGCAAGTGTGCAAGTGTGTGTGTGTGTGTGTGTGTCTGTGGAAGCGTGTGCATGTGTGTGTGTGGAAACATGCCCATTACATTGATGTTTTTGGCAGTGATTCATGCTAATTCCACAGTTGTGCTCATGTATAACGTGGTCTAAATTGCTTTAATCACAAGATCCTAACTGACTCCAATGAGGTCTAATTAACAGTGGCGGCCAGTGGCTCACAGATCCGAGCCGAGAGCAAAGCCAACTCACAACGTAACACCACAGCGGTAGCAACATAGCTTGATATCACTGATTCGTGGCCAAGAGGAACATGGATTCCCAATCCATTCTATGAGAAAGTAATAGACTATCCAGGAATTTGACAATCCCCCCTCCTCCGCCCCTCACTCACCAGTGGAAGGATGATTCCACATTACGCCCATGCTTTTGTTTGCACTACATTGAAAAAAACATGAACCCAATGTTTTCTGTCACTTCTTATAAGGCCATTCCATTCTCAACTGAGACTAAACTATAAAGGCTCATGAGCAAGGCACACAAAACTTTAGATCTCGCTCGCAACTCACTGAGCGAGAATTCAGTATGAAAAGAACAAGACTGAGATACATATTTAATTCCATCCAATTCATATGGAATGATTAAATAAATAAACGAATCCAAAAATATACATACTAATACATCTGCAAGAGGATACATAATTCATAAACTACATGAATGCATGGAGCGCATATAGAAAATCTCTTGCATGTGCATGTTTTCTAAATGCTTTCGTCAGTAGTAAAGAAAGTAAAGACGTCAGTAGTCATTTAATTATGTGTGCTAACTTTGATGCAAAACCTCTCATTATTGGTGCTCATTTAGTTAATGAGGGCATAAGTAAACTTGTTCTTGCTATCAATCACCGCTTGGCTGCCTGCTTGCTCAATGTTGTTGAATCCATTTTGGTCATAGAGGTGATTTTCTGTCAAGCGTATAAATGTATAAACATTACAAATGTCAGATGTCGGTGAGTTGTATTTAAGTCGCTTCTATCCAAAGCGACTTACAAATAACCTTTTTTCATTCATGAGCAGGTAGGGGGTTAGGGCATCTTGCTCAAGGATCCTGACAGGTAGACACAGGAAATTGGGATTCAAAGACAATCTTTCAGCTGGGAGTCAAACACCTTAAACCACTAACCAGATCCTGCCCCAAATAAAATGAACTGTATTCCTCCACATTGCTCCTTGTGTCTAGTAATACAACTGTCTTATTAAGAAAAAGATCACCTGACAAGCAGGATCATAAGACATGAGTCTGTGTCTCCATTCAAAGTTAAAGTTATCAAAGGTTTACAAGCCCACTGTATCGTCACAAACGCTAAAGAAATGCAGCAACAGCTTGTGTTGTTGTAATGCTCATAATCAGACATGGTTTGCCATTACAGTAAACAAAAAATGTAATTTCATAAAATACTAATTTGGGTGACGTTCCAAAAATGAAGTTATGAAATGCAATTATATTACACTGCAATTTTGCGGATATATTTTTAGCGTTTCTAAAGAATAAATGGAGAGTGCAACCAGACGTCATTATCAAAGGCCTAATTGATGGAGCCTCTTAGTTAATGTGCTATTAAGAGGCTTTAGAAGAGCTAATGCTCCAAGATAATGACTGACCTACCCATTAAAGGTTGAAGGAAAGACATCAAATCCATAATGATAAACTGGGAATTACCTGGTCTCAGTGCATCAAATCATACAGGAAAATTAGCTGCTTTGAATAATAACTCCATAAATGATTCACTGCTGAATTATTGCCAAGAGTTGCTTGGCTACCACAAACAAATTAATGGGTGCAAAATACCTACACACAGATTAGGTAGTAATAATAATTAGAGCAGGATAATAATAAAGACACTTTACAGCAGGAATAAAATCACATAATAAAAACATTCTAAAAATAGCAACATGGATAACATTTAGAATAAAAGACAATAAAACATGTAGAAGAGTTTAAACTTAAAAAGATCTGTCATTAGGTCAACTAGTTTGAAGCTTATATAAAAGTTTGTAAGCCATAGAAAGGATCATTAACATATCCAACACCTGGGTTATGAATAAATAAATATACATTCATGCGGTTAAACGCACACACAAGAACAAGTACGCACACACTCACACGCACACGTACATACACACACACATACACACAGGCCGTGAGACATTCCCAAACATCTGCCGCACAATCTTTGTGTCACATTTTCCATATTTATGGTGCTCATCATACGAGCTGCTTTGCACCAAATATACAAATTGCCATTCCCCCAGTGAACAGTTCATACTTCTTTTCATCACCTTGACAAGAATGTTGCAGGGTGATAAGAAATGCCGTCGCGGAAGTGACAGTTCCATCAGCGTTTGGTCACATGATGTTGGCTTTTGGGTTGCTATCACCCACCCTTAAGAAATAGGATAGTTATCAAAAGTGGCATCCACATCAAGGTGAAGTACTCCAAAAAGTTTTCTCTCTCTCTCTCTGGGAAGTTTGTCAATTAAATACACCGGCATCGACAACTGCAATGTGCGAAAGTTTGCTTTTCTCTGTGTTTTTTCTTTTGTGTTTCATTCTCTTCCAGTGAGTTGGACAGATCGGATCACTTGGCGCACAAAGGATGATCTTATCAAATCACGCATCCCATGTGAAAGCAGAATCTAGCCTTACTGTCCATTCAGCAACTATCATGTTGATGCTCTTGAGGCTCTTAAAATTAAACCTGCATCTATATCTATCTATCTATCTCTCTCTCTCTCTCTCTCTCTCTCTACTTCCAAACCCTTCACCATGTCACTTGCATAACCCGGCTCTCGCATTTTTAATGCATCTTGTCTCCTCCTATCTCGTAATTTCTCTTTCTTTTTCTGTCTCATCTCATTTATCCTTCTGCTCATTCAGTCAGGCATGGAGCATATTGTAGCCTAAAATATACCTTTTGTTCACCAGGCAGCTGGTATCTTTAGTCTGATTAGCGGTGCAGGAGGTAAGCGTTCGTTTCACACCCTCTGGCTGGCCGCGTGCCACGTCTTCCAGACAGGTTACGCGCCTCTTATACATCTTCTTGAACTTGAAATATGCACTATACCTGTTAGAGCCACGGTGAGTCTAGAGCTGGGGCATTGGGGTGAGCGACTCACGTTACAAACTGTGGACAAAGTGGATGCACTTGTGTAGATGGTTAGGGTTAAATAATGCACTCTTTCCGGAGGGGGAAAAGAGGCTCATTCGCATAGCTCCAAATCATTCTGATTGGTTACATTTCAGTTTAGCTTTCATTACTCATTCACTTGATGCTACCACTGCATGCTTGGTGCCTTATTTATGTGATATAGCCTCACTCCAATATGCAATATCCTGGATGTTAAACAGCCACGCAAACGCTTTAACATTTGAAAATGCATTGGCGCTATACGCTGCCCTTGAACGAGCAAGCACATGCATGGTGGCATCTGCTCCAGCGCATGCAGAGCAGCTGCAGTTGTTTTTGACACCTAGTCATTGAAGCATAGATGAGAAACCACAATTTATAATGACACTACAGAGGCACGCTATTGATATTCATGTTCGTATGATCTCATGGATTTGTCTGCAGGAGCTATTGATCGCAAGATGAAGCCATGACACCACAGTAATAAAAAAAAACCCAGACGGCTACAACAGTACATAAAAACCCTATGCAAAGACACTAATATATTCATATGAAATCCAATCAGAAATTCCCTCTCCTTCGCACGGATTAAGTGTCGTGTCTGTGTTTGCTCTTTTCTCCCCGAGACGCTCCTGTTTTTATTAGCATATTAGTGTGAATTACACAGAGTGTGTTTGTGTATTAAACGTGGCCCGCTGCAATCTCACTGTAATAAAGGAAACGCATGCAGCCTCACATCTTGGCTTATGTGCACGTATGCGCACTTGCATGCGCACACAGGCAGGTGCGCACGCACACACACACATATGCATGCACGTACACAGTAGGCCTCCGCACGCGCGCACTCGCGCACACACACACACACAAAACACACGCACACACACAGGCTTTTAGAAGATGTAGTGATGAAGCTATGATAACATAACATATAACAGGGCAGGATAGTGTAGTATAGCTTGGGTGTTCAACTCCCAGCTAAAAGATAATGGCTTCAATCCCCCAAATGACTACCTGTA
>OMKN01014086.1:0-15234 GCA_900302345.1 Melanonus zugmayeri | reverse complement strand
ATTATTTAGCATTAATGATTAATATTAATAATGATTATATTATATTATTTAGCATTAATGATTAATATTAATAATGATTATATTATATTATTTAGCATTAATGATTAATATTAATAATGATTATATTATATTATTTAGCATTAATGATTAATAATGATTATATTATATTATTTAGCATTAATGTTGTTATGTTTCATACTGTTGCTTCTGTTCTACACAATCAAACATGGAGGCTCCTCTCCTCCTCCTGAGCCTCCTCCTACAGGACATCAGGTCATTCTTCTTCTAGAGCTCAACACTGTTTCCTTCAGGATTTGGGTCAAACGTGGATTTGTATTTTTTTTACTGCATTTCTGATCTCTGCTCAATAAACACCTGATTCACTTAATACACCATTACATATCATCACCAATGAGCCCCTGTTCTATGGGTCAGTGAACCCTGTTGAAGAAGATCTTAGGACCAGGAGATGACATCAACGTTGTTGTATTTTATTGAAACATAACAGAAAAGTAAACAGCTTTGGCTTCCTTTGTGTGTGTGGTAGGTTCAGCTCTCCAGTCACCCGATAGGACGGCAAGATAAAGCAGGAAGCGCTATACTGGCTGTAGTTTGGCCCCGCCCCCCTAGCACCATAGCTCCGCCTGTTGCCCCTCCCCCGCAACAGGCAGGGTGTAACCCTTTTAAATAGCTATTATCATTCAGCACCAGTACATTCCCTTCTGCACAGTGGACTGGACTGCATGTAGCCAGCTGAATGTAGCAACTGAGCAAATAGATAATCAAACCTGAAATATAATTCGATAATCAAATTACTGTTGCCTGCTAATATTTGCTCTGTGAAATGAATCATACTACTAGTCCTAATTCTAGCCTCCATGTCACACCAAATTGTGAAACTGTACCCGCTCAAAAAGTTTGGTGTATGAAGCTTGTGCTGTCTAACTCTATTTGGCTTGGTGTAACTTCTCTGATTCCCTCTCAAGAAGCTTGGCAGGAGATGGACGATGGTCACTTGGAGTTTAATAGAGGTAGTTATATACCCATCATCCACAGAGGGCTTCAGAGAGATCAGGATTGATTACTTTTTTATCACCGGCCAAATCGTAGTGCATGGACGCTTGGGCGTTATAGGCCTACAGACCACAGCTCTTCCTTTAGTGATAATGATGATGTATAGAAGGGTGAAAATGACCCCATTTGGACCAATGGGGATGAAGCTGGTTATAGTCAATAGCAGTATACCATCCACTGTGCAATTACCACTGGCACAAATATGTTGAGGACATAACAGGGTTCCAGATATCCATTTTCAATGTTTTTTTCTTGTGATGTACATATCAATCTCTGTATCAGTATTCCATTGAAGTCAAAAAGGCTTTAATCTTTCAGTAGAAAGCATCTGAAACAGAACTGCCTGAGTTAATAGCCAGTTAGTTAATAGACAAGGCAAGTACAAATCTGCTACCAAGGTTGACATTGAACCAACTACAAGTTGAAGTGCAAGTTGTTTTTTCCTTTTTGCATTGGATAACAGTAATTTGTTATAGAATCTCATTCACGTTGCACATTTCTGCAGTTTTGTGTGCAGTTGGTTGTATCCCATGAATACAGAGCTCTAAGGAAAAGCAAAAGAAAGATACAGGTACCTATGTTATGGTCAGGTTGAGGTGTGAAGGACTGCAGGAACACTGGAGACAGGTCTGGACCCAAATGCAGAAGACTGAGGCAGGTACGTATATTTCAGCTAGTTTAACTCAGAACAAACAAAAAGCTCACAGGCGAAAGAAACCAAAAGACAAACCTGACATCGACCTGACAAATGACCAAGGGAAACATCCAACATATAAAGCAAAGTCTAATTAGGGAACGAGGTGCAGGTGGGGACAAGAACTAGGAAACACAGGTGAGGGAACTACAAGAAACAGTCTGAGGGCATCTGGTGGACAGGTGAGGAATGACAACAATGAGGACACAGGTGGGGAAACTATAACAAAACTCAAAACAGGGAAACAAACGCAGAGACCGGAGCGTGGCCATGACAACCTAGTTTATTTTGGCCCATTGTTGGAGTCATTCTCAACGATTTGTGTAGAGCACACGATTCATCACATACTATCTTAACAGATAATACTGTGAACATATGATAGGGTTAGATAGCAGTAGTTTCCCATTTTTGTGCCAGACATGGACACACGTACACACAAAGAATATATACAGATATATATATATATATCTGTTAACTTTTGTATTTGTACCCAAAAGCAGATAAGGGGATTGAAACGGAATAACAATGATTTATTGCAAAAAGGTACAAAGTCTATAGCAGGTTGAGATGACAGAACGGACGCTTGGTTGTGGATAGTGAAGGGCCGGTGAGTATCAACACGAGAAGAATGGAGGCAGGTTACCGGAGTGCGGAGATCCAGGTGAGTTGTAGGTTGTTAGAACAGCGAGACACACCAAATGACTGGGAGGACACGGGAGAACAGAGACGTCAGGTAAGTTGCAAAAACACAAAAAAACGAACATACTTTTCTTGAGACTTGAGATCACGATCAACACTACAATACCAGGTAAGCAGAACAATCGGACGCCGGCGTGGTGAGGAAACCAAGCCTAAATACCGACCCTGATTAGATTGGATCCAGGTGTGTTTCGTCAGCCTTCCCCGTGAGCCAAGCCACGCCCTCTGCCATACACACACACTGCCCAGGAGAAACCAAAAAGAGGGGGGAAAAGAGAAGAACAAAACAAATACCAAAACAACAATTCCGAAACCCCTCAGAACATAACAATATCAGGGTTTTCATAGTTGTGCACTGCTTGGATAATTTTTCGCCAGATTATTATAGAGTAGGCCTACTGGGACATGTTAAGACGGTGGTCAGTCTTCGTCTCCCCATTGTCGGTCGGTCTTTTTCCACTCTTAAGCACATTGAGTCAACGTACCCGAAACCACAATGATTTACTTGCCTTCCACAACATTAAGCTGGCCTTGTCTAGATTGTCCTCCACCTCAGAACAATCTTGTGATGATCCAGGCGCTGTCCTTAATGACCATACTCGTGCATTTTGTTTAGCTGGTAATGGAGATGTTGTTGGTGAGGCTTGCTCACATATTGCTGCTGAAATAACTAATTATATTAAAGGTGCTGTAGTTAAGATTTCAGAGTTGTAAACTCAATCTTGCCTACAGCACCTTTAAACGTATATTAAAAAATAACAAAAAATAACAAATACATTATATTAATACATTAAAAGCTATGAGCTATGAGCTGTTTAATGCACTAATGTAATGCTAGCTGTTTGGGTTAATTAGGATGTAACGGACTATAAACTATATTTGAGAAGCCCAACTTCAATTTACTAGGAATAACTAAACTTCCCAAAGCAGCATAGTGTACAAAAACTGAACAAAGTAAATTAACATAATTAATAATTGCACACACCGAACATGCACGCGTGCACACACACACACACACACACACACACACACACACACATACACATACACTTCACTCTGCAGTAATAGAAAATCATGGGAATTAATTAAAATCCTCAGCTTGAATTCCCAGACCCATAGGAAAGTGTCCACTCAACAAGCAGCAGGATGCAGATTTCCAAATCACGAGTTGTATTGAAAAGACATCAGATATGCTAATTATGTAGTCTACTTCTAGAAAACTGCATTGTTCTCACTTAAATTCGAAATTGGACATGCTGAAGAGCCCTCTGCACACATTCAATCAAAACTAAATGTAAACGATACATGTATTGTGATGCTATACTGAAGACAATGTATTCTGAGTGCAAAACACTCATTGCCTTATTGTCCAACACTACATAACATTTAATCAGAATAGGAAGGATCAGAGAAGGTCTGTGAACAAAGGGAATTGAAGCTCCAATGCCGTTTAAAACCCAGTTTATCAGGGGTTGTGTTTTTGAGTTCCTCCCTGTAATCACATCAGCTTCCAGAGCACTAAAAGCTGGTTCTTTTCATCCCAGGGAAATTGCAAGCATGTGCCCTTTAATGCATTACATGGACAAAGATAAAGCAATGAACTACGATCAATCTTTAGTGCAATCTTTTGTTTATGGGGTGAGCAAGTGAACAGGGTAGATGTAGGGTATAACGGAAACGGAGAGAAACAAGGGTGCAAAGATGCCCAAAGAAGGCACTGGGTTCAAGTCACTCCCTCCCACTCTGCATTTTAAATGTGTGACTAATAACACTCTTTCGCTGTTTTCATGGTTGTTTGATTCGTGACTTTGCCTTAGAGTGAGTGGAAATTGTATGTGTATTGCTTTTTTTCTGTGCAATGTTTAGGCCAAAGTGAGTTTTTGTACATAACCAGGTGCTATGTGAAGGAAATATATAAATATGACCCCCCCCCCCCAAAAAAAAGAATCGTATTGTTTTTAACAGAGCAAAGCACGCAAAGTGTGAATGTAACAGGCTGCTTCGTATAGGACTCGGGTCTATTTCTATTTCCATTTCTTCTTCTTTTGCATTTGTCCCGACACAGCTGTGTGCTTTGAGCTTTAGCTAACGTAAAAGACATGATGTAGAAAATAAATAAAATAAATAATGTATCTTGCTGCAGTGCCAATCACTCTCTTGAGTGTGTGTGTGTGTCCATTCAACAATACAGTTGTGTGGATTGATTTGAAAGTCCATGTGTGTAAATGGTTTTGATAGATCGGTTATTGCGACCAGTGTGTGTGTTTGAGGCTGATAAAGCCCAAAGGGCCGCCTGGTGTTGCCAACCGTCAGTGAGGATGTGTAAATGGTCCAAGTAAGCCAGCAAGCTGTCAGAGCCAAGGTACCTACTGGCACCAGCCTGGCTGAACTTCAGTAGCTTCTTTTCAATGAGAAGAGCAGCTATATAGAATCATTTTAATATGACAAATCTACCATCGTTATTGTCCCAGCGGAAGTCTTCATTCTCCACTGGGCAAGTAAACCTGGAAAATATATTATATATTTGTAGAGCTTTTAAAAATAGTGTTATGTGCAACATTTTGATTTGAAAAATAAGCAATTTCATGGTTTCACCAGTATTACATCATTATTTTCCTACAAATGGCAAATGCTGGAACGTTTGTTATTTGCACTTGGCTGAGATCCTGATTGGGAGGTGTTGGTTCTTCAGGATTGTCAGCTTCACAGCCCATGGGTTAATTGCTGCCAATGCAATACATTGCATGGGGATTTGATGTTATTAGCATATGCATAAGTGTTCGACAACCGTGTGTCAAAGTCAAGGATGAAGGTACAAATTGATTAGAGAAAAAATATCACTTTTTCCCAAACTTTATTTCTTTACTTTATTTTAGAACAAGGCAGAGGAAGCCTCTCTGTCAATAAGTCTATTCAGGGCAGGGGCGGCTGACTGACTGCTCAATATTAATGATGCTTGACATAAATTATTGAGAGCCAAAACGGTTAAAAATTAAGGGTTGGATATATATTTCTTGTGCCGGAAGAGCGACAGGTGGCATGGCTGTATTTGTGAGGCTTGAGTGATAGGGGTTGACAGAGATGATGCTATAGTGAACAAGTCTGGCTGCTGCCTTTGGAGTTAAGGAGTCTCTGGTTTCTCTGGTTGTGTTGTTTATTTTTTCTGGGATTAATCATTATAATTATGGAGACAGCACATTAGTAGTGAGTTGAGGTTTCCATGGGAGTGTGCTTGAGAGAAGACCAAGCTGATGAAATATTTAGTAAGAAGTCTGAATTGATTAGCCAGTAGTGCTGTTGCTGTTTAATTTCTACGGCTGCCATGTGCAAGTTGTGTCCATGTGTTGCTCTGTGTTTATGTCCCTTTTAGCCTTCAAGTGTCCTGGAAACTGCCATCCAATCTAAACAATGCAGCTGTGAAGCCATCAGAGAAGCTTGCCTGTTATTTCTACCCTCTATTTTGCCCATATGTCGGTGTAGTCTTCAAGGGAGAGGAATAAGTGTAACTTCCACATCCCAAATGCGGAGGTTCACAAACAGATTACCTTCTGAAACAAAAAAACTAAACAAAAACAGGCAAGAACTAATTGATTAATAGCCTTTATATAAGCATATCATGTGTTTAGTGCTATGACTGCAGAGTCAAAGTAGCAACAGACTGGAGAAGGTCCGAAATAACTGATTAGTTAATTATTTGCCAGTCTTTATAAATGATTAGTGTCACCTTCAATGTACTTTCCTTTGTTCGCTTTATCGCCTGACAGTTGCAATATATAGTGGATATGTACAGACTAGGGAAGACATGAATCACCTTGTTTCAGTGTGTGTTTCAACTCTCCCTACTTCAGGAAGTCAATATGGACTTAATGTGATGGAGACATCGAACTGGGATCAATAGCATGTAAAAGTCTAGCATGGGAAAACATTGACTGGTCTTAAAACTAACATCTTTGCACTTGAGGCGCTAGTGCTACCATGTTTTAAATTGATGCCGCCAATATAAATTTTTTTGTTTTAATTTTACTTTAAAAAAGAAAACAAAAGCATGGTTTTGTTTACATCTACACTAAATATGTTCCTAAATGGACAGAATGATAGTCTAATCAAGGCTACATTTGTAAATATAAAATCATGATCACAAATCATCGATTGGAATAGAGCTTATACACAGGTTGCATGTATAAATACAGTGTTTAACAATTGTGCCATCCTTTTTTTAGTTGCCTAAACCCTTCACCCTTCACCCTTCAAAATGTTTATACATGTATGTGCATGTTCAATGGTCCATTTTCTAATCTATAATCTGCAAACATTTTGTGTTGCTCTTGGTCCGGAAGGTTTTACTTAAAATCCTTGCTGGTTCAATTTCAGACCCAAACTATTTATGCTTGGCTTCTCTTACTATCTTATCTCCAGAGAGTGTAATTGGTTTTAGTCCCTGCAGTATCTAGCACACACTACTCTCCTGGGCAGCCAAATCAAGGCTGCCTATAAATGTCCAGTCATCCTGAATCCGGTTTATTGTTTCCCACCAAGTGGTGGCGACACCATTCATATGATTTAATATGTTTGCCGTAAACTTTGGCTCTGTAGAAAATTACCATGTAGGCACGTTCTGTGCCTATATCTAAATCACTGCTCTTGGTTGAGATTCAAGCAGACTGATTGTTACACCCTAACATCACAGAAACTGGCCGCGTCGTACAACAAACTACAGTCCATGGTTTAACGTAGGTACCACCGTTGAAAGCAAGAAAACAATGGGCCTTTCAGTACTGCCCAGGTGATGCTGTCACATACGCTGCTCCTATCAAAGCAAAACACTGTATCTACTGGACTTTGAGTGCAATTAATGTACAATGAAGAGGGAAACCTTCTGCATTGCCTGTGGAAAGTGTGCCCAAGGGGTAGAGCAACCCTATTCCTGTTTTTTGTTGACTTTAAGCTACTTAATTAGTCCATTTGGTTTAAAAATAGGGACCTTCTTGACATGCTCATGTCGTGTGAGGTTGTCAACCTCCTGTGTATTCATACCTGCAAACTTGTCGCTTTTCAGCGATATTCGCCGCTTTGAACCAAAATGTCATCCACGTGAATCGTGTAGATCCAAAGAGTTTTCTTTTTTTTGGGGGGGGGGCAAAAAATGGGTATGTGGCCAGTCAGGACAATCTCCCACCGACTGGCCTGAGACCAGATACCATTACAGAAAGCTGTTATGTCGTGATCTTCTTTGCCAGTGAATGCTGAACTGAACGTATCCTTTTGCAAGTAATGAACGTGAATGTGAGTGTTCTTCACTCGACACTCACACACTGCTTACGGCACGCGAGGATTTACAGCAACCGGCATGCCAGCATGGCTATTGAAACCGGCTGTAATTCAAACAACACACAGGGTTTCCGCTACATACATTTGGCAGCTACATACACTTCAAAATAATTGCCGCCACTACTTCAGAATCGCATTGCGTTCTCAGAAGCGACTTGCTGCGCCAACAAATAGAGTGGAATCCTCGCACTAGCACCTCCCTCTTTTTTGCCTAAAGTAAATGTACCAGTGAATGGTACATTTTAAGCTGATTTTTTTTTTTTAAACCTCCCTGGGGAGCATAAGAGGCAAAAAAGGTGATAAACCTGTGAACCCTCTATGGGGGCATAGAGGGTTCACAGGTTTGTCACCTTTTTTGCCTCTTATGAGTTTGCAGGTATGATAATTAATCTAGCAAGCAAGCAACACTATTGTGTGGTGATGTATGAGTTAATCATACAGCTCAATTGTGCCACTTTGTGTTAAAAAAAGCTGTACAGCTGGAAAACATCATTTCAGCAAGAGGTTTTGTTGGTGCAAGCTAGTTGGTTGATACAGAGGTTGTCAAAAACCACTGCATGTTTCAATGTCATGTGCCTGTCAAAGAACTTCAGATGGAATATGACCATGACTGTTCGCTTTCATCCCTCTTTATCTCTTATCAGCAGTAGCTTCTTGGTGCTTTATCCTCTAGCTGCCATTTACATTAAAGATCACTTGTTCAGGACCCCAAGAGGATACTTGTGTCTTCCTCTCCTGACTGTAAACAGTGTCCTGGTGATACACTGACTGACTGGTGGATGAGTTAAAAAGACTTCATTATTCACACACGCATGCACACACACGTTTTTCATCTAGTTCAGCATTAAAATGTAGATTGTATGTTTTCAACTTCTTTCTTGAAAGTGCCTTGGCACTTTCAGATATTGCAATGGGTCTCCCTTAATGAGACACTGTATGAAGAGTATGTTAGCCCATTATAGTTATGTAGCTGCTAGGGCTTGCACAGAAAAGTCGACTAAGGGACGCGTCAATGTCACTACCACAAGCCGACGCCTACCGGGAGACATCGACTAGTCGCTGACCACATGATTTCACAGCATTATTTTTTTTCCTGCCCTACTCTGCCTCTGATTGACTTACCCTGATATTTCACTCTAACCTTAACCAATCATCACTCCCCAACCTAAACCTAGGGAAGGACTTGCGTCACCACAAAATCAGTTTGATTGCTTTGTTTTCTATTGAATGTTTAGTTCATGGCAACAGAATTGCTAACGGATTCAGTGCGGACAGAGAGCGTCCAATGTGACGCGATGTGGTCATTTTTTGAGCCCATTCTGTCTGTGTTTTTTGCGTGCTTGTGTATGTGACGGCGTCATCAATGAGTCGACGACTAGTCGACTTTATTGATCGACTAGTCGACTTGAAAAAAATCAGAAGTTGTGAACCCCTTAGTAGCTGCTGTATAATTAACTCATGTATTCACACAGCAGTTCTTTCAACACTTGTCTTCTACTGGATGCCTGAATAAATTTACTCACAGCAAAACCAAGTAAAGCAAAACAATTCAATTACAACTTCATCAGCCATTTTAATATTAGTATTTTGTATTAAATCAGTAATTACTCTGGAAAAGAAGTGTACTAAATAGCTAATGTACATATTGCTTACACCATGTAACCACGGTATACTTCTGTTCAGATTAAGCTAGTTGGTACATAGCTTTGAGAAAACTCATTAATGTCCAATAGGCAGCACATACCTCTCCAATGACCACAACTGCATTTTGATGGTCTGTCAGCTTGTTTATTTCTTTTTATCTGCCTTTCAATAGTCACGGCTTGCTTTGAATACTGTCACCTGAAGCAGAGTATTTCTAGCCGGAGTCAGTTTATCACACATTTTGTACTTTAAAAAGTTGAACAGCTCCAAGCAACTGTCATATTGCTCAAATTCCTCTTTTTCTAACTTTTTTCCTGATACAGGACTTGAGCAGTGCCATCATAAAGAAGAATTTTTCGTATGACATGCAATAAGTCATTCCATAGGTACAGTCAGTAATGGGATTTTGAGGTTATCCCCTCTTGCTTTCTATGGATTTCAAAGTTGAAATCAATTTTCCATTGATTGACAATGTTCTGCATGTAAACCTCCTTCTCGGCTTGTATAGAAGCTGGAGAAACCAGAGCAGGCAAAAACATGTGAGCAGAAAGGGTTAAAATGGGTCGATGAACAGATGGGAGCCTTTGTGCAGGTATCTGTTGCCTGTCTCCGTGGAGAGGCAAAGGCTCAGTTTGTCTAATTATGCATGGTGTTGGTAAACAGTAGATCTACATTGATTCCTCCAACAACATGTAAAATGATATAACAAAACTATCAGATCAAGAGAATGTGTATATTAGGGCTGTGACAGTAACTAATAACGTTTTTGTTAATTTATTTTTTGTCCTCCATTTTTTGGACCATAATAATCATTGTTTAGTTATCATCCACTGTCTACAGTCCTCAATTGGAGACAGAGAAGGAGCAAGTGCGCCAGCACCATAGGGCTGTCAAATTTTGATTAAAAAAATGTGATATTTGAATATTCTTCGAATAGGAAAAAAATTACAAATTGCTCAATTTACATTCAAATATGTAATATGTGAGCACTCACACCGGCGCCACCATACAGCTATAACCTCCAGTACTGCTCAAAACCTTGGTGCGTATCGCAGCGCCATCCATTGCCACCTGTTATATTAAACACAGAACAAGACCTACAATGGCATCTTCTGACATGTGTTGTCCTTTCTACTACGCAACGCTGCCCGGCACTGCAGTCCGTGGCTCATCTGGTGTGCGACCCGCTTTACATTGAAGCTCTGCCGTAACGGAGTAGGACTCGATCCAAGAGTAGATCCGAAAGCCCCTGACTTCCTCCACACAGCACTTACTCGTGATATTGTAGTTTTGCTTTTTGGAGCGTTATTTAAATACAACGTGTTTTAACCAATTCAGAAATAAAACTTCTTGTTAATTATGTAAGGGATAATGATAATAAATAAATAAACCCAGACTGGGTGATGCAGGACCCTGACGTGACCGGCTTTCTTGCTCCCCCCTGTGGGCGTACCGTATACAACAGGAGTTTCCCAAGAGTATTATGGCCAAGCACACTAATGATCGATTTGATGCCATTTTTTTATTTTATGTATATTTTGCAATAAATATTCAAATCTTTTTATTTGAATATTTTTCAAATATTTTTTGGAATTCAATATTCCAATGCGATTTTTTGGTCCAGTTGACAGCCCTACAGCACCGCCCCCTCGCAACAAAATGAACCTAGAATGAAACGTGGAATGAAAACAAAGTTAACTACTTAATTAACTTTTATTTAACATCAACCATTTTGAAACGGCACATGAAACCTAAAAAATACAGCTTTGTCTGAGTTGTCATGTGCCGATTGGCTGTGAAGCCTGCATGAGCCAATGCACCCAACATTATAAAATAAAACAATGGTTATAACTAAGCCTTATTACAACTAATGATATCAGATACGAAAGGATTTGGTTATGATTAGCATATAGCAGGCTAACAGGCTATCGGTTAGTTTAAAGTACTCCCAGTGACAACTAATCTTGACTGCTCCATCAGTCTTGCCGTTTCTCAAAGTGGTACAATGTACTAGTGAGTGTGGGGAGAAACACTCAGTTGAGAGGAAAAAAAGCCGAAGATGCTACTTGCTAAAAGTGTGGATGTATATGGCTAAAAGACATAATAGCGGTAACAACAGAACGCCTTAAAGTGACTGGACACCTGGCTTGAAATAATAAAAATGCATATATGATATCATATGATATCAAAAATCGGAATGAAAAAAAAGTTCATAGCTATTAGAAAACCTAGATAAAAAAATCTGCTTATTGTGCTGTTGGCACTTTGCCAAGGCCGTGTGGGCGTGTCAGGTCTCGTTTTGATTGACTTCTCCCTGGCTTCGCCCATGTCAAACGAGCTCTCATTTCCACGACAATGGCGCATGCTGCAGTCAAAGTCCAGCCCTATATGTTTGAGCCGTGTGATTCATTGGAGGATGAGGCAGAAGCCTCAAAACAATTCATTTGAATTGGTCACTGAATGGGGAGTTACAAAATGCTTTGCTATCCGGATGAACCGAGCCTAGCCGCCTCAGGGCGCGTCTCGGCGGCCAGGAGCCCCCTCCGTCCCCCCGCCCTTGTAGCGGCGAGCGAAGAGGGAAATGCCCAGCGGCTCCGATTGGTTCTAGGTATTTATTTCATAATAAATACCTAGAATAATCCCGCCCAATTTAAACCCAACACCAGGAACGAGTAAAAAACGTAATTGACAATATTTCAGACATGGATTGAAACTAATGTCTACTACTATTTAGATGCTTACTAGTATGTACAAGACCCTAAATTACATATTTAGGTTTTTGTGGATTTGGGTGTCCAGACACTTGAAGAGTACGTCATCACTGACAACTTCACTGATTAAAGGTAACAGCAATCTTAAATGCAATGTAATGTGAACAAATTATGACATGTACTAAACTACAACCGAATGTTCGAATACAAAACTAATGAAGGATACTTTGATTATTCAAATATTTGGGGCCAGCCCTTTATTTTTCCATGTGCAACAGCAGCAATTTTTCACCAGCACTTCTCACAGCCAACCCTTATCATTTCCCAAGAATAATACTGCCTGAATACATGCTTTATGTAATTATACATTTTCGAATGTGTGTGTAGGGTAAAAACGTCTTTTTTTTTAACTAAACAAATGCTGGGTTATATGCTAACCCATAAAGAACCACATGAAACAAAACCCTAATCCTACTTCCCCATAGGAAGAGGGCCACAGGAGTACTCTTGTTAATCTCGCAGTGCTTCTAACGACTCTAAGCACACAAAGCACACAGCTGTGTCGGGACAGATGGGAAGTAATGTTTTTTTAATTTTCGTGTCCAAAACAGACTTGAGTCTTATTCGAAGCGAGCGGAAAAATACAGCCTTGCTACAGTCACGCTCAGTGTGCTTTGCTCCATTCAAACAATATGATTCTGTTTCTTTTTTGGATCAGGCTATAAATGTGAAGCAAATTTGCACTCTGTGTGCTTTGGGCTTAAATGTAATCTAACAAGGAGTGACATCCTAACAACAATACATTGAGAAATATCTTAGGTTAGACAAAGACGAGGCTTCTTTGTTGAAATTCAGGTATTACAGCAGCAAAAAAGAACAGTGCAAATCAAATGAGAAGATAAGAGTATATACCTATATACACCTATGTACACAATACATCTAATAATAATAAACTAAGGTAACAGATTCCACAAATATGTATTTACATGATCATCAGATCATTTACATGAGGATTAGTCACATACGACAAACATTTGAATAGACTCAAGGGAAATGTGGTCTGACAGTAATCACAAATGCTGCATTCATGTCAATGAGCCGATGTATGACTGGGAAAGCCATCAAGGTTGTGGAAATTACCACAGCAGTATGAACACAAACAAATGTGCCAAAAATCAAGGCTGAAGTTGAGCTATAAGGCTACATCTTTATCATTAACCTGGGTAGCATTGAAGAGACTGATTGTAAAGTCAGTTTTCAACAAATGTAGTCTATTGTCATTGTAGCATTCTAGCTGGTTGAGTCTACTGGTGATCTGCATTCCTGCCAAGTGTGGAAAAGTTCACTTGGCAGGAATGCCAACAATCGCAAGCGGGGATATACGCGCTAGCACCCCCCCGTCAACAATCGCTAGTGGGGATATACGCGCTAGCATTCTCAATGTAAGTAGATCATTTTGCCCCCTTATGCTCTTACTACTCATACTCTTACATTTAACACAAATTATTAATTGAGGGCGCTGAGACAGATGGTTAAAGTTTCTAGTGAGCCTGAGCATAAATTAATTGCACTTAATGCAGGGTTTCCGCTACATACATTTGGCATCGGCGGTGCGCCGCCTCAAAACAATTTCCGCCACTGCTTCAGAATCGCTTTGCATTCTCAGAAGCGGGCGCTAATCTGCGGAATCCTCGCGTTAGCACCCCCCCCCCCCATCAAAAAAGCCCCCGCTGCTTCAAAACATCCTAGAGGAAACAGTGTAATGGATGAGGATCCGATGAGTGATTGTGCTGAGACTAGAGAATTGGAACACTACAGCATTGCTTCTTCTGTCCAAATCTACTACTGCCAGTCAGCTCTTTTGTGTGTGTGTACGTGCATGCGTGTGTCGGGGGTCAGGCTGATGTTTGACAGTGCTGAATAAAGACTTGTGCAAATTCATTTAATAGAATATAAAGTACAATTTGATGCATTTGATAGAAAGTCATTGGTCTTATTCTTAAATAAATTACCTTTTTAAATGGATCTTGTTAAACTTTAGTTCCATTAGCCGTGTGTGTGTGTGTGTGTGTGTGTGTGTGTGTGTGATGTAGTTTGTTTGCCAATCTCTATATGCAAGGTGGATGAGAGCAGGGTACTCTGCCTCTCCATTAAGTTATATCAGCATCTCTGATTATGCGGCTGTGCTTCATTTACGTCATCAGTTTTATTGCCATTGTTAAAAGTGTGGCCAGTTTCCCTCACTCTCTAATGCAGAAGAGATGAGAGGATCAATCACAGCGAGATTGGATCCTGTAGGTGAAATAACCTGCTAGAGACAATGAACAGTGAGTGAGACAGAGTTTGAGATTGACTCGTATGTTGTAGGAGTGAGAGACAGAAAGTGAGAAAGTAAATAACAAGAAAAAAATGAAATAAGTTGAGACAGAGGAATCATTGGTTAGGGACAGTGAGAAGACACGCCTGTCATTGGTTAGGGACAGTGAGAGGACACGAAAGAGCACAGCCAAAATAAGAAACATAGGCTGTCCTTTATCTGGCTTTCTTGGAAACATAAAAGTGATTTCAATTTAGTTGAAAAGTACACAGGTGTGAGCAGAAGCAAAGAGGTGAGTGAAAGTGTGAATAAAGGAGTGAGATAAATGGGAACAGAGAGGGTGAGGGTGTACAAAGGGATGGATGTTTTCCCTCTTTGATGTTTAGCATACCAAAGCAGTTTTAGTGCTGCCCTGAGAATCTCTCTCTCGTTACATGCAGACTTGTTATGAACACATTTTTTCTTGCTCTGCTCATTCTCTTTATAGTAGAAAACCTGGGTGGAAAGATCCAGATGCCTTTTGATTCTGTGCAGTTTGAATTTCTTGACTACAGTACTACCCAGTAGAGCTGGGCGGTAATTCAATATTATCGTTTGTTATATTCCCCGGGTTGTGCATGGTGATGAAATCATAGCTTTTGTGTAAATAAATCATAAGAATTTATAATACAGTTGTCATAATACAGTTGTTGTGTAACGCGGTTCACCTTTCGTGGCCTCGTTGTTTCGCAAATTTTTTTAGTGTAATTAACAATCAGCAATCGGGA